>VWZZ01006589.1:233840-254861 GCA_013399095.1 Psophia crepitans | reverse complement strand
GGGATAACCACTACGCTTTTGGAAGCCCTGCTTCCCAGGAAGTGGCCGGACATCGCCTGCTGATGGGAAGTAGAGAATAATCTTTTGTTTTTCCTTGCTTTGCTTCCACGCGCGGCCTTGCTTTCCGCTATATTAAAACTGCCTTTACCTAAACCCACGATTCTGGAGTTGTCTTTTCCATCTTATTTTTTCCCTCTCCCCTCTCTGCCCTGCTGAGGAGGGGAGTGATAGAGCGGCTGGGGGGGCACCTGGTGTTTAGCCAAGGTGAAACCACTACAATTGGGAAAATAGAGGAGTTGGGTTTTCTGTTTTAAAGTATCTGCACCTTGTCACAAAGAGCTTCAAATTACTTAGATTTATATTTTTTTTCACTTAGGTACTGAGTAACCTATTCAGTACTGTCTCATTCATCCAGCGAGTTCTTCAGGAAAAGACATCCTGTCAGGTGCAGCCGGCAAAGCTACGAGCGGCGTTGGTACTGTCAGTGACTCGGAGAGTGACTGCAAGGGTTGCAAAGTGACACAGTTATCTAACAGGCATTGACCATAATTATATCGCTGATAAAGGCAAAACATATAAAATGTTGTGTTTTAAATATGCCCTTCAATAAAAGACATAATTTCAGTGATAGCTGTGTGATCCTGCTGAATGCAAAGTGGAAATGGTTTGCATATCCTCGGGATGAAAGGAGGTATCAGTGTAAGCTATTCACTTATTAATTTTCACTTAACTCGTGGTATATCAGACATATATCTTTCACTAGTTTGCTTTATGACACTGTAGAACTCTGATAACTGTGCTCCATGTGAAATATGATTCCCTGGTTTTCCTGCGTGCTTGGAGTGAACTGCGGAATCTGAATTTGCTGTCATGGTTTCCCTCATCCTTTCCTCATGTCACGTTGTTGTTACAATGAACACATTAAGCGTACAGCATAGCCTTCATCTTCTTAAGGCAGAGTACAGACCCTTTCATCCTTTCAAAATGAATGATTAAACTTGGATTTTAATATTTGTGTTTGCTATTGGGTTTATTAGCTCTAACTGTGAAAACTAAATCAATTATTTTGTATGCTCCATCTGACTAGCTCTTGAAAAAATGTACCAGAGTTTTCCATTTATCTGTTCTGTTGTTTTAAACTATTCTTGCCTGAATTTGGGTTGGTTTTGTTTTGTTTTGGTTTGTCTCTGTAGACTCCAGAGGAAGGAGCCTCTACAAGCATCTATGCAGCAGTATCACCTGAGATGGAAGGAGCTGGCGGCTGCTACCTTTACAATGAGGAAAGGACAAAGTCGGCTGACGTAGCATATGATGAGGAGCTGCAGAGAAGGCTCTGGACAGAAAGCTGCAAGATGGTTGGGATTTCTGATGAATGCAGCAGAGTTCTCTAGAAGAAGCCACTTCCAGCTGGGTGAAAGAAACGTATTGACAAACATCTTAGGTGAATTCTTGCAGCATCAGTCATCATCCTGGAAATCACTGTTCAGTCCCAAAGGCAAACATGAACAGCTCTGTTCTTCACTTGAACCCCTAATCTGCTAGGATGTGGGGGGAGTATTCCCACAGAAAGATGTAGTGGTTGGTTTTAAATCTAACCATCAGTTTTGTAAATCATGATGTTTCAGTCTGTGATTAAAATACAGTCTTTAACCTTGTGCAGAGTTGAGCTTTCAGTTTTTGTTCAACAACAAAAAGACTTTCCCTGGTGAGCGTGTTCTGTCTGTGGCACGTTGAACTTAAGCCACCTTTGTATATATAGCTTACTCTCTTTGAATCAGTTTTAAAAGTTGCAGCTTTTTTCCTTACACCTCATTGATCTTTACGACACTTCATAATGAAGGTCAGCTTGTTCTAATGCAGACATTTGGCATTCATGATCATCATGTTGTTTCTGTCATAACATTAGTTTTATACATCAACATTTATCCGGAGATTTTAAGTGAAGAACACCACCCCCCCCCAAAAAAAAAAAAGTAAATAAATAACCTCTTCAGACAGGATATTGGATTTAGTTGTTTTCCATTTGAGTTCAGCTCTCCTTTCAAGATGAGCCATAAGAACGAGGAAGGGATCAAACATAATAATGGAGACACTGGATTTGGCAGAGGGTGCACTCAGCCTGTTGTCTCAGCAGTGGGCTAAGATTACTTGTCCCTTTTCCTCCTGAACCCATGTAAACTTGTATCTGCAACTTCTTGCGTTTTCTTTGGCAAAGGGATTCACTCATCTACTGCCCGCTGCGTGAAGAATTAATGCCAGTCCACTTTTTTCACATTGCTAAGGGTTTTGCAGACTTCCAGCACATCCCCCTAAAACCGTCTTTTTGCCATGCTGAAGAGTAGTCCCTGCCTACTCATCCAACTTACACGTTGGCAACAGGTTATTTTCCTTTTTGTTACGCATTTCTTTCCTAAAAAAATTCCTAACATCTATTTTATGTCTATGAGTGTGGAGCTGATACATTTATGGATCTATTTTTGGTAAACCCTCAGATTTCTCTTCTGAGTGGGCTAGTGGTCAGTTCAAATGCCATCAGTTTCAAATACACTTCAGTGTGTGCAGTTCAGGGAACTCTACCTATATCTGCCAAAGTGAAGCTTCAAGAATAATGTTCTCATCCATGAAGTAAAGAAAAAAACACACGTGGCAAAATAAAGATAGTTTGAATTTCTTCAAGCTCAAATAACTAAAAGAAATAACTGGATTGAAGCTAGACACAACATTTTAATCGGAAAAGTGCTAACCATGAGAATAATTTTCAGAGAAACTTCCCCTAGAAGTTTCAGTCAAGATGAGAAATCTCCCCAAAACATCTAGAAGGCTGTGGGGAGACCTTACAGCAGCCTTCCAGTGCTTAAAGGGGGCCTACAGGAAAAATGGGAAGGGGCTGTTTCTTAGGGAGTGCAGTGATAGGACAAGGAGTAATGGGTTTGAAGTAAAAGAGGGGGGATTTAGATTGGATGTTAGAAAGCAATTCTTTCCTGTGAGGGTGGTGAGGCACTGGAACAGGTTGCCCAGACAAGCTGTGGAGGCCTCATCCCTGGCAGTGTTCAAGGCCAGGTTGGATGGGGCTTTGGGCAACCTGGTCTAGTGTAGGGTGTCCCTGCCCATGGCAGGGGGGTTGGAACTAGATGGTCTTTGAGGTCCCTTCCAACCCAAACAGTTCTATGATTCTATGATCTCTCCTTAGTGAAATTTTCCAAGCATGGACTCTGTGACTAGGGAGCCTGAACTCTTGCTGTTACCTTACTGCCATCTCATTCATTTTAGATGTCATCTAAAAAAGTAGCATAATCCTGTAAATATCCTTGCGTTTCCTTTTTTAAGCTATACACAGCAAAAGAGAACAATCAGCAGACGCTAATCCTATATTCACTTTGGGGCACTGGAAATCACTGCATGAAAGAACTAAATGCAAAGACAGCGTTGTGGTCTTGTTTGCAGCAGATTAGAAACAATATGAACATGTTCCTATGTACTGAATCCCAGACTAAATTATCTTTTGGCCTTTTTAGCTCAAACCTGGTACTTCGCTGACCATATCTCCAGCCTCTGGTTCAGGGGGAGATCACCTCTAACTGAAAGAAAGAATACTAATATGTCCAGAGACTAGCAAGGAGTTGCAAAAAAATTGTATGAACAAAGAAAAGCAGACAAGTACAAAAATAATAAAAAAAATATGAAGGAGAGCATATTTCCCCTCTGAATTAAGCCATGCATCATTTATTCCTAGCTTCTTAGAGTTAGTATATACAAGGGTTAGCAGCAGGAAATTCATCACTCAGTCACTGTAGCACTTTCTCTGTATGACTGGCTGACTTTTTCTTTTTTTTTTTGGTAAGTGAATGTAGTGTGTGTGAAATGTGCCAGACTGACACTCTGGGAACTGAATTCCTCTGTTGATTCACGGATCATGCACAGGATGCAGTAAGCCTGCCAGACAGCCAACATTTTGATGTTGCCATAGCATTCCCACAGAACATCATTGCTGCAAGAAGTATGCCCAGGATTACTCAAACGAGATGGGACCAATCTGCCTTCAGGTTCCACTCTCTCGAAGCTCCGCAGTATTTGCACGACCACTTCCAAGTGGCGCAGGTATCGGTGGAAGAGCGAGGAGTAAAAGGAGCTAGTTACCCTTTCAGTGTAATCTGAACCACTTTGGTAGCGGTCTCAGTCCAATAAAATCTGTTTTAACATCACTGAAAACATGGTTTGTGAGAACTGAGAACATAGATTGAACCTCCACGGGGGGAAATAAAAAAAGTGTCCTAGAGCCAGGGATTTCTAGAACGATGCAATGCCATGAAGACACAGTTCAGCTGGTTGCAAAAGAGTTACCTCAGGAGCTGAAAGGAGAAAACTGGCAACTCTGCAACGTCATATGAGCATGTGAGCTTGTCTTGAGCAAAATCCAGTGGTGTTATACAGTGCTGGATGTCACTGGGAGTACTCACTTGTGATGCTGTTGCAAAAATCCAAAATAATCCTTACCATATCTACTGAGGAAAAATAAAAATACATATGCAGCATGTAGAAACAGGACAGTGATTTTACTGCTGCACACAGCAGTGGTAAGAGCTGATTTACTTTCACGTTTCAAGGACATGGAATTTCTGGAGGTTTGAGAAGCCTTTGTTTCACTACACTGAAGGCACAGTTGAGAGATGGCTTGAGTTCCTGCAGTAGGATGTAGGAAAAAAATACCTGAGAGCTTTTTAACCTTGCAAAGAAAGGCAAACCAAGCTCCAATACTTGTAAATAGAAGTTAGACAAATTAACCTTGCAACAAGAAAACAGATCCTCTCTCTGCAAGAGTAATTACATATTGGAAGATGTAGATTTGATATCTGAAAATAATGAAAGGGTGCCTCTGGAAAGATCACTGGCAAGAAGGGCAGGTAGTCTCCTAAACCAGGAAGGTCAGCCACAGAGAAGTTACACTTAGATTCTCTCTCACGTCCAAAGTGACAGCACTTATTTTGATTAGTATGAAAGTGACTTCTAAAATAGCTATTTCCACAGCAGTACTCCACCCAGGGTAACGTTTCATTAAAAAAATCTAGGTACCTTTGCCTAGTTTCAAGCAGACAGCCAAAATCTATGGTCCAGTTCAAGTCTGAAATCAACAGAAGCGTCCACTAATGGCTCCCATATTCTGATCCTATTGCCCTCGATGAGGGAGTGAAACCATTTCAAACCAATGATTTATTCTTTTCCAAAAAAGGACTACTTTTCTTTTTCAGCTCCCATGAAAAAGAAAAATGTAACCTTAAAAAGGACAAAAAAGATGAATGCTGTTTTGAAGGATCGTTCAAAGCAATGCTATAGATCTTACTGCAATGAATGTAGTTATCTAGGAATTTGATAAGACAATGTTATTTAAATTATGAACTTGCACAGGAAATAAAAAAAGTGCTGACAAAGGCCCTAAGTTTCTTAGGAGAAATGTTAACTTTTTCATTAGTGAACTAGTTCATTCGTAAACGGTGGGGAAAGGAATCACGTTCTGAAAGTATGAGTGCTATGATCTGTGTGTGAATACACTGTCATTCACATGTAATGGAGTATTTGCAGGCTTACTTCCAGTTCAAAATTGATTGAAGCCCTAAATGTGGAACCTCTAGCCACAGTTCCACAATGATATTCTATAAACATTTAAACTTTATAGTTCAATTTTTGCACAACTGTCAATTAATTACTTTAGTATACGGTGAGAAGTGATATAGCATAGAAAGAGAGGACTTCATTATTTGACATCAGGCTTGCTACTGCCTCTTCCAAATGCACAATAGTGTTAGCCCTAAATATGAAAGTATGTGTCAGATATTTAAATTGCAATCCTAAATAATCTATCTTGATGCAAGCTTTGGCTCTTGTACACTTCTGGCCTCAGACTGCCCTTGCTCATTATATGACATGGTTTATGCTCCAGCTGCCTCCTTGCAAAGATACAATCGGATTCCAGTGAAGTTAACATGAAAACTGTCACAGATGAGATAAAAACATCTATCTTAACTGCCTGACACGTGATTTTAAGAGGACGAAGGCTGAGGACACTGACCAGTGTGCAATAGTTGAAGAAGTCAGTGCAAAATGTGTTTTGCACAACATCAGGCCAGGCAAGACAGATAAGCCATTATTATGAGCAATTTTTTGAAGGTGATTTTATTCCTTTTTAAAACACCACCACTGTGTTTCAGCAATACACTGAGGTAACACTGACAATGCTGTGAGCATTGTCAGGAAGAAAACAGACCAGTGGCCAAGAGTGCTGTTTCCAGATGCATGTGTTATTGGCTTCCATCCGTACCCACCAACTCTTGTTAGCATCTCTCCCTTTGGAAACGGACCCAAGCCCAGAATTCCTTCTGCACAGGCAATCAAGAAGACTCAAAGAGTAGTAGCGACCATCATTTATTTAGACAAACACTGTCTAGACTGAAACCAATCTCCTTAAAGTGAAGGAATTCCTAATCCCAGAAAAGACTTGGCTATGGCACTTTTTAAGTGATATTAAAACTGATCACCTCTTCACTGACATGCGCAGAATGCAAGACACGTTAGAGATGGTAAGCAGACTTATGTCCTTCCCAGAGAAGACAGTCCAACATAGCCTTCCTCTGTATCTTTGCGTTGCTTGAATTCTCAAAATGAACTCAGGTAACATCACTGTTATGGGTCACAACAAAGCAGATCCATTTCATCTAATATTTGTCTTTCCTTTTCTGAAACTAGGAACAAGATTTGTTCCATCTTACCCACATTCATGGATTTCATTATTTAGTCCATACTGATCTGCATGTGTTCAAGATCTGTGATATATCTAATGCTTTTTCAACAATACTGAAGGAATAAACCAAATTCCTTGTAAGAATTACAGCGTAGCTAAGGGCCAGACCCTGCATTGTTTTCTCAGGCAAAACTTTCACTGAAGCAATGTCAGTTCTTTACAAGAAAAGTCAGACTGTCTGAAGAAACTTAATGTAAAATATTTGCACAAAACTTTTCCCTTAACTACATTGTGCAGTTTTGCTGAAGTTAATGAGACATCCCAGAATCACTGTAGAAAGACATGTAACTTAATAGCAGAGGAAGCTATAAAAACCTTTTATCATTTAAATTGGATCATGCCTCAGAACATTATCTCTGGAGTGAAAGCACCTTCATGCTTCTATTGATATATTAAAGCCTTATCTTTGTCTCATAGAGACTAATCTAAAAAAATGTGTAATCTAAAAATTCCACTGATATGGTATATTGAGAAAAGAGAGTATCATTCATCTCACTTAAAATAGATCATCTAAAAGCAGGGTAGATAGTTTAAGCCTGTCAGTTAGGCTCCATCTGTGGTCAGTGAGTGTGATACTTCGATGGGACAATTCCTGTGACCTATTTGAGTGTGAAAAGAGTCCCTCTGTGACTGGCCAGAGAGGGAAAATAGACAAGTAGTCTAAGATAAATGTCCAGTGCCTGTACATTATTTGGCTGTAGTTGGTTCAGCCAGCTCTACGTGCAATAAATAATAAAGCTTTTATTTTCTGGGATTTTTTTTTTCATACTTTCTTAGCTCAAAAGACACCATAGCAATCTGACAGTTTGATCTTCTGCTCAACAAAGATAAGCTAATTCTGTTTTGAACTGGATCATGTCTTCCAGATAGCCACCAGTCCTTGTTTAAAATTTTCCAGTGAAACGCAGAGCACCTTGGGTATATTCTTTCCAGTCATAATTGCTCTCAGCTTAAAAATCTGAGCTTTATCTCACATCTGAATTGGAGCAGCTTCTCAACTCCCAGCTATTTGATCTAGTTATACTTTCATCTGCTGGGCTGAAGAACCCATGTTCTGATCCCGGTGGAAATGGCCAGGCGGGGAAGAAGTCATCTCTTGGCATATTTTTGATAACCTCCCTTGGTTAACCTCTTTGAATCTTTCATTAGAAGTCATGTTTTACATCTTGTAAAAATTTCCTTGTCTCTTTATGAATCTTATCCAATTTCTCAACTTCTTTCCCACTTTTGGGAATCTCAGCGGCTGATTTTGATATACACAGGTAATATAGCCTCACCAGTCAGCTTAGGTTTTTTCTCTATTCCTACACCCCAAGGCCATATGTACCTTCTTCCCTGAAGCATCATAGAGAAGCTCAGATTCGGAGACTCTCTAAGCCTTTTTCAGACCCATGAAGTCTTATCCCATAAATAGAGTCTAATTTATTTGTTTCAAGATGTATGATCTAATAGAACTGAACGCTTCTTTTATTGTGATTTACTTCCACTTAAAGCCCTAAATCTGCACTAAAGAGTGCTTGAGAGGATTTTGGAGCTGTTGTGTCAGGAGGTGCAACAGGGACCGAGAGTCGGAGCACTGGCGTCATGACAATGTGCCACAGTTCAGCAATTAAAGCCGTAGATAAAACAGTAAGCGGTGATCTGCCTTATCTCGAGCATAACTAATTTCACCAAATCAGTCATTTCATTCATTTTAAAAATTATTTCTGTTATTTATCACTGTGATAGAATCTCCCAGAAGATGTTTCCCTCTCATGCCAGCCAGGATTAGCTGTATAAATGCATATTGCTCTGCACCTGTGAGGCGGAGAGATCCCTGGCAATTACACAGTACTTCAGCACAGCACTGAAGCTTCAGCAGCTTGACTCCAAACCTTGGCTCTAGCAGTGATTTAGAAGAGCAGATTAGGCTTTCAGAGATATTTTTTATTTTTTTTTTAGATCTAATACTAATTCTTCATCTTCATTTTTAACCTCTTTCCCTCTCATATGCAGCTTCTCCATGCAACCCTCCGTGCAGGTGGGACACTTCTCCCAAAGCAGATGGAAATGAGTTTTGTTCCGAGCATCCGCTCGGCGCGACAGTTGTGCTCGTGATATCGTAGCTGCCTCTTGCCCTGCTGGGTCTTATTCCCGGACACTGACTTCAAGCTGCAAATTCACAGCTTCTCTGCTTGTTAGGAGGAGAATCATTGCCATCTGTTTTATGGGACTCTAAACCACATTTCATACCACATTTACTTAACACACAATAGCTGTTACTGCATTTATCACCGGTGTTCTCATAGAGCAGAAAGCATTTTACCACCAGCTCAATCTCCAGGACATACTGAAAAGTACAGCTGTCACCCTGCATCTGAGCACAGACCCAAGGTGCGGGCCTTTCCTGCACAACACAGGGGTTTTTAAGTATTTCTTTTGGAAAATCAAAATGGTCTAATGAAACGGTTTCATTTAGATAGTGTTAAAAAGACAACGGAAATATTAATTAATAAACACTTCAAATACTCAGTTTTCCCGCACATGCAAAATAGCAGCAGACTAGTTTTTTTAAATACCTTGTAAAGAGAAAAATTATGTTCAGGTTTGAAGTGATCAGGATCAACACAGCTGAGTTCCTCATGCTGTTTTACTTTGAAAGGTGCAGCATTTTGCAGTGAAGTAGTTTTTTGAGACAAGCTCGGGAACGAGGCCTAGTAAAAGATATGTCTTTCATTCTGTTCTGAAAATAAAGTTCTACATCTTCAGCAATTGTGTTTTGAAAAGGTTTTTCTCTTGACAAAGATGAATTGATGACATGAACTGTAGGAGAGGATGCATTGTGCAGGAATAGTCCTTCTGCATCACACTGTTTGGATCCTCAAAAACCCAGAAAGGAAGATACAGCACATATGCTTGATTTTTTTATCTCCTCTCCGTCCAATAGTTTCAGCTATGAAGGTTGCATGAAAAGAAAACAGGAGAAGGAAATTAGCAGCAGTGTGCTTCCATTGGAAAAGTGCAAAAAAGAAAGAGCAGTTACCCAAATCTGGATCAGGCCAAGCACTTCGTAACCCTGATGTCTTCATATCTCAGTTTTCAAGAGGCCCCTGAAGAATAGCTCTCAGGGTCACTGGACTTGGGAAATCTGGTCCCAGCTCTTAGGAGGTGTGACTAACCTCCTCTTGAAATGAAAGACACTTAGTTTCCGTGCTTGTTCAATCTTGATTTCACAATAGCTGGTAACACAAAGTGGCTGCTGTTTTCAGTACAGCTGAAAAGGTCAAATTCTGGGTGTTCCTCTTCTTGAAATATCATTCTCTCAATTCATTGACAAATTCATGCAAAATCATTTTTATTTTATTTCAAAGGCTCTGAGGTCAGGAGAAAACACCATGGTCATCTGAACAACAGCCTTCAAACTCAAATATCTGCAAAGTAGTTTTATGGATGTTTTGATCCTGCAAATACCTTCCTGCGCTGTGTTCTTCTAAAGCAAATAAAAAGGTCTGGGTAATAGGTTAGGCTGAATTGTAACTTTTCCCTTTTCCTGAAGTCCTGTAAATCTACATGACCTAATTCTCCTGAGAGAAGATGTTTTGGGACATTGCAGTTAGACTATTCATCACGTCAGTTCAGCAAAACACATTAGTATAAAAGCGTGTTTGAACATATTCTAGTAAGTAAATTGTTTTTAAGCGTGTGCTCAAATTTCAGCATGTGCTTTACTGTCTTGGGGCTACTGAGTGAAATCACACCCAGATAGGTATAATACGCAGCACGAATTGGAGGGCCCATTTTTATCTGTAATAAAGACCACGCCAAATGGTCTCCATGTTTGAAAGCTTGTCATAAACACCAACACTAACCCAAAGACATGTTTAAAATGTAGGACTTTTAGCTCAACACGTTTTAATCAGAAAATCATTGTGTCTGCATAATCTCCAAAGGAAAATAATAGAGACATGGAAACATATTTTTATAATAGAAAACCCAAACTAACCTCATATTGCTGAACAAATAGTTCTGTACCACACGTTCCAACGTGCTGCTAAGGATAAGAGGCATAGGGTTTCGGGAGAAGACATGGGAGAATGATCCCCTTGTCAGAATATTATAAATATGGTAACTATTGTTTGCAAGTACTGGATTGTCTACAGTGCTACAAGACAACTCAAAGCTCTGCGCTTCTTTACAGAAACATAAACTGGAGTGGTAACCGTATGCCAGTGTAAAATTGTTTATTTTCATGAATGGAAAATAAATAAATTCAGAACCACTTAGATTGCATATGTTCAAAAACCAGTTGATTTGCTGAATAGAGATGAACACTTGTACTTCTTCCTATTTTTCTTGTGTCCTCTTTCATTTTTAATAAGTCTGTTGTTAGCCAGACGCAATAAAAATCTGTAGACCAAACCTCTTGAGGTAAAATACAAAACTCTGGGGAAAAATAAGAAAGATGAATTTGTTTAGCTTCTAAAAACATAACCACTTTGCCAAGAGCCTCCAGCTGGCAGGATAGAAAAAGTGTCTCTCCCGGTTGCAAATTGCCAATTCTGAAATGGCACAGCAGCATCTTTCCACCCTGATTGCCTACAGCTGCCCAGCCTTCCACCTCCCCTCTGCTAGGCAGAACAATAGCTGCCTCCTGCCATCTTTTCCAGCCACCTTCTCCAAAAGGCATCCCAAGTTATGAAACACGGTTGACAATCACTTGTGTATTGCAGATGAGCTGTGCTGTAGCTGCCAGGGACTTACAAGCAGGAGACAAGGTCCATATCATTCTCCAGACCAGCTAGTATGGCTGTGGGAAGAAACAGGCAGGCTTGCAACTCATAAACCCTTCTGCAGGTCTGAAAAATACAAATACTGATCTGGAGACTAATTGCTCTCAGATTAACTTCATTATGCTAATCAATTAGGTAGCTGGAGAGAAAGGTTGACTGACAGCTAAGGGCCTGAGGGAGTCTTCTGGGCAGAAGAAGGCGAGAGCTTTAAATCCCGGGGATGGAGATAGTTGTATGGAAGAAACTGAGGGACAGGTTGTCTTGATGGGATTTAGGCGATCTGGATGCTGCTTGAAATGAAACAAAAATTTAAAAGCTGCTTTGTAGAAGTTCTAAGACCATGGTGAGGCTGATGGGACAAGATATGGGTAATGTAGCGTGCAAGTGCTCTTAGTAGCAATGAAAGTAAGCACACGCTTAAATTAAACATGCACTGAGCTGATGCAGGGGGCTGCGGGAGGCAGCAGGGCTGACGCTTCCTTGCTGTAGGTGAGTGTGTGTTCAGGAGCTGCGGAGGCTCAGGCTCACTGCTTTGCTTTTCTCCTGGATCCGTGTTGCTCTGCAGCCTGGCAGAGCTTCAGCGCTGGCTGCGAAAGAGGAAACTGCCCGCCCAGAGCAGCTAATCCCCCGCTGCTTGTGCTATGCTCCTGGAATGAGGGAGGTTAATTGGGGAGAGAGGATAGAGCGGGGGACCTGACTCACTCCCTGAGCG
This sequence comes from Psophia crepitans, assembly GCA_013399095.1. Taxonomy (NCBI): domain Eukaryota; kingdom Metazoa; phylum Chordata; class Aves; order Gruiformes; family Psophiidae; genus Psophia; species Psophia crepitans. Next base: position 242,587 of record VWZZ01006589.1, on the reverse strand, counting down.
CTGAAGAGGCAGTGAGCTTGGTAATTTGTGGACAAAACAGTCCCAGTGCCTGTTGTGGGGGTCCCAGCCCTACAAGGGGGTTTTACCAGAACTCAGAGTATAAAATTTACTTGAGATCAGGGGAAGATACAAGCATGTCGCTGCCTAGTTCCTGGGTAAGAGACATGACATAGTAGCAACTCATCAAGATGCAGGAGGAGGAGGTCCCAGTTGTGCACAGCAGCATCTTTCTGTGCACCTGGGGGTACCGCAGGTGAGACGGAGAAGCTTCCAGCGCTTAGGTTAGGCAAGTCCTGAGCAGGAGGTTTTTGTGGGATGTTTGGATATTACTATGTTCATTCCTGTCCTATTTTAGAGGTTTTGTTTTCAGATTTGTTTTCAGACCTTGCTAATTCGTGTTCATTAGGGAGAACGCACAGCGCCGTAGTAGCCCGTTTGCTGTCGCGTTGGGAAAGCAGTGCAGGGCAGTGGCTGGCAGAGGGCTGAAACGCACCTACCTGCCTTGGGCATCAGCAATTCTCCTTCCTCAGAACATGGAAAGGATCACCACGAGCAAACTGAGGTCCTCAAAAGTGACAGAAACATCTCTGACAGAAGGTGAAACACGCATGAAAGCAAAACTGTTGCAAGGGATGGCCATTGTGTTCTTCTATGTGCCCGTTCTCCTCCTCTTTGCTCCTACAGAGAGCTGTAATTACAAACAGCACTGGTGTTAGGTGGGATCCAGATGTTAGGTGTGTAAATACATCCCAGGTGCAGTGGATACAGGAGTCTTTCTTTAAAAGCACTCAGTGTCTGCTTCTCTCTAGAGGGACTCTAGCCCTTACCTGTAAATACTGTGGGAAAAAGGACTGTTTAAGCCAAAAGATAGTGGTGGTGGCACAAAGAGGAATAATTCAGTGATGAGTGAATTAGGCTGAACAGCAATAGAAATTTTCTTAGCCTCTGGGATTATGGCTCAGCAGTAGTTTTAACGGGATTAGAGGGATTAAAGAAATTGATTTTTTTTAAAACTGAAGTCCCATTAGAAGGGGGACAGGTATATACACAGCAGCAGACCTGAGCCTGATGATCTGAATGTCTTCTTGGAAACCTAAATTCCTTGACACATTTAACATCACATATTTCTAGAAAGTTCCTTTTTCCTTCTAGTGAAGCTGGTTACTTATGAAAACTGTTGAAGGGGTCTTAATAATGACAGTCCTAGGCAAGCCCACCACCAGCAAAATCTTCTCGCACTGACCTGAATTGCAGCAGAAAGAAGAAATTAATTCAAGGCTCCTATAATGAATGTAATTCACGAAGCAATTAAGACAATCTAGCTTTAAAGCTAGTAGAGGCTTGTGCTGTAGCTCAGCGTCCAAGATTGAGGGAACAGAGGAATCCCCTTCTGCTGCTTTGAGGGTCCCTCTTTTTCCAAGGGAACTTGGTCTCTGGCACGCTAAAAGGCTGCTCTCCAACAGGCCGTTGAGCCCTGCTCTGCCTGTCGTCATTTCTCATTCCTCAGACCTGTACACAGACTGTGCATGGTTAAGTGGTAAGTGTCTGGATTAACCTTCTGTGCAGTGTTCCCAGCAGCACGGACAGCTCTTCTTGGTGGAAAAAAAAATTTAAAAGAGGGGAAGAGGAATAGAGTCTGGTAAGAACAGTTGCGTTTAGCAGCTCTGAAGTTCCTATGCTAGTTTTGAGTGCTTTAAACACATGTCCACGCAACACAAGCTTTGAAACATTTTTCCTGATCACATTGCAGGTGATTCTTTTGGGGTTAGCAGCTCCCCAGCAGCCGTATGTGATGCTGTGTGGACCTGGAGCTCTCTTCCAAGAACTGGGGAAACCTCCTGCTGTTAAACTCCTTCAGCTTTTCTACAGACTCTTGTCAAGCAGTCCTGAGCATTATTTTTTTTTTAATTTTATATAAAAATACTTCTTTGCCTCCCACCCTTCCTGATATGAGGTAGATTATTCTCTGCATATTGTGTTCTCAGAAATGACTGATGAGGTGCAGATAGCAGTGAGCAAGTTGTGCTGCCAGCAGGGACTCTGGGAAACTCGGGCTGGCAGGGAGCTCCTAGTGTCCCTGCTCACCTTCAGCAAGTTTGTGTGCAAGGATGAGCGTAGTGAGTGATGAGCTGCTGTTTGTCATCACAGGTCATATGATTTCAGGGAAGAGTATATTTTGTGGAGATAACCATTCCCTTTTTTAACTTCTGCTGTGAGTGGATGCAGGACAAGAAAGCATGCCTGTAGTCATAAAGGTAGAGACTAGCAGCTCAAAAATGTCCTTGGAAGTGGACATGAGAGCTTAGGCAAAACAGATGACTTTTTGGAGAGGGGAAGAAATGATGGAGCAGTTTTTTACATAAAGGCTTCACTTCTGTACCTGACTTTTATGTGATCCCAGGAAGACTAGATGATGCTCTCGCTGTATCCAGGTTACCTTTCCAACGCTGGAAGTGCAGCACAGAGTACAGAGACTCTGCTCTGCTGCAGTGTCCCAGTATTGCTGCAGAGCCAGAGAGGAAGCTCTGAAACAGAAATGCTTCAAAGAAAGAAGGTGTTATGTTCAGTTGTGAGGTGTTCAAACCAATCCAAGTTTGAGAGGGGCTTTGCTGTCTGTGCAGGCACAGCCATAAAAGGGATTGAAGCCAGAGGATACAGCAGAAGAGTAGAATGAAGGGATTAAACTTCAAAAAATCTGTAAGAGAAGAAATATTAGTCCCACTCAGCCAGCCAGCTTCTAAATTTTAGGGTCCTAGTGGAACTGTCATCTGAACTTCAGTAGCTCTGTTGCTCACCATAGAGTCAATGGGGAGCAGGAGGAGTCTGCAGTTTCCCAGAGGGAGCTCTAGTCTGGCTGTGTTCAGGGGCAGTGGTCAGGCAGACAGGAGCTCAGCAAGGGCAAGATCGCAGTAGGAAAGTGGGAAAAGGCAGAGCAGAAAGCAAAAGCAGAAAAGAAATAAGCTGGCTAAGGAACTCCTAAGAGATAGGACAGAGCAATTTCTAGCGGAGAGTGAGATAATGAAATATGAATGATGCAAGATATGAAGGAGAAAGGAAATCTTCAGGGAGAAGACTGATGGTGGAGAAGGCAGCTGCAGAAAAAAACAGAGTATAATCCCAGCTAAGCAGCTTGAAGAAAATGGAGTAAACAAGTGGAAACCTTCTGTTTGTTTTGAAAGGCTACTTTAGACTCTGCTGCCTAGAGAGAAACACCTTTTGCTTATCACTATTTTAGAGCAAGAGAGTGAGAGGTTCTGATTATTCCTGACCTCCTCTTTGTCTTGGGAGTAAATTCCTCACATGTTCTGTTTGTCTGCTGCATTTGTAAATGACTATCCTGATCTTCTTAGTATAATCTTTGAAATAGAGAACTGAAGCAAATATATTCTCTCTGGATCTGTGCCTCTGAGGCTGAGAGAAAAAATGAAGTTTCAGTGACTAACAGTCACTGAAATTAAACATGGTGAAGCAAAATACAGCTCAGTGCTGGGTCAGTTGGGTCTTTTTTCAAATTTCAGTTTGAGTTCAAAACTGTAATCCTGAGGTCCTCTCCTCCAATTTACTGTCACATTACTCCACCAAAACAGCCTAGAAATTCCTCAGACACCTTGAGTTATGTCTCTTCCCATATTCTGGTCTCAAGCAAGTCAAAGTGCTTGGTGTCTTCCCCTCATTTGGCCTAGGTTGACACCCTTGAACCTGGGAAAGGAGCTTTGCTCTAAGAGCAAAATAACTCTGCTGGCTGCTGCCTCTGTCATCAGGGAGGAGAAGTGGCACACAATTCACTTTTAAGAGCACCTATTTCTTTGTCACAGGCTGAGAGCCTCTGTGGTCAAAAGCAGTCATTCAGCTTTTGGGCAGGATGAATCTCACCCTACGTGTTCCTGTTGAGGAGGCAGGCAGGCAGTCTCAGAGCAGACCTAGCGTGCCTTGGCAGGACCAAGAAGTATGTGACTATCTGAGAGTGACCAGGCTGCTCAGAGAGGCTTGCAGCTACTTTAACCTGGGCAGGACAAAGCCCAAACACCCTTATCTTGATCAGAAGTTTGCCCTGCTTTCAGCAGAAGATTGGATGAGATGACCTGCAGAGGTCCCTTCCAGTCTGCAGTGCGCTCTGAGACTGAGATCCACATGTTGCTGCAAAGTACTCTGATGGCAAAAGAGGAGAGGAGAAAGGAGAGGAGGACAAGTTGCACCTGAAGACACAGAACTGAAATAATAATTCTGTGGGTCAGGGAAAGTGTGACTTAGGTTCCACTCATCCTAGATTCCAGCTTGCCACAGCTCTTTTTGTACCCTGTCTTCAACTGGTCATTAAGTCCAGAGCAAGGAAGGGAAGACTATGCTAAGAGCAGTCAAAACCTAGCTCATGATTCTTGAACTTTGTGTTAGTAATACAACAAGAGATCTGTCCTGCCTAACCTTTAGTCTGGGTGAGACAGTCTAGTGTCAAGGCTCTAAGGACTCCAGCATTATAAAAAAAAAAAAAAGAATAGCCTTGAACTGCATCTACCACATAAAAAGAAATCTATCAGCCTTTTGAAGTAAAGGGTAACAGCATTTAACCTTCAGAATAGTCTTCTGGGCTGCGTATCTGGAATGAGACAACTCAGTGCGGGGCCAAATAAGGTACCTGAGATAAGGTTCAACATTGCATTCATGCTAACTTTTAGACAGCTCCTGGCTCAAACAAACTGTCCTTTTGGATCCCTTTGTAAGGTATCAAATTTTCCCCGTGACAGAGGCTTACTCAGAGTCCTGTATTCAATTCTGGAGAACTGAGGGCCTAAAAGTTGACCATGAGGCACCAGGGTCTTTGATCAAACCTGGGCCTTGGAGTCCCACTTCATGTTCTCCATCCAAAACCAGAGATCTGCCTCAGAGGTTTCTGTTAATCCTCTCCTCGTGGAAGGTGCTTCAGTGCCAGTCGCACCAGTCCTGCTTCTGTTTTCCATGTGTGACCTTTCCAGGCTATTGCAATACGATCCATAGTGTGTCTGACCATAAGCGAGTTCACATTTGAATCTTATGCTGCAGCGTGGAAAAATTGTAAGAAAAAGGAAGATAGATTAATAACACACAGTCTTATAAATTTTATGAGCAGAATCAGATCCTTCCTCTTTGGCAACAAGGGCAAAATACAAATTTATTCAGAAAGAATCTTTGATGATTACCGAGTTGTTGGTAAGAGAACCGTAGAGGCTAATTATGAGTTCTCTCTTGCTCTTCTCACCGCTCTCTCAGATAGTTGGCCAGCATCATGGAAAGGCTGTAGCATCCTAGATCAACAAGCAAGGAAGGAAAAGATTTAAGGCTAAAGTCTGACCTGTCTTACCAATTTATAAATGGTAAATCCTGCCATGGAAGTGGATGGAGCTACTGCAGGGCAGAATCTGTTACTGCGATATTATTTTCTGTTTATAGAATCATTACACCAGTATGTATGGACAAGCCATGGACCATACATCCCAAATGACACAAAACATCTAATAATTCTTTAATAATGAATGTCTATGAGTGCCATACATGGGCTTCTGGATATCTGCAAGCTTATTCTTTTCTTCCTTCTCAAGGCCATGGAAAGTGTTTGTATAAATAAGTGTCATAAAAGTACACAGTTATCCTACCCATAGACATCCTGATTTTGCAGGAAGATACCTACAGCATGTTCCAGGCTATATGTTAACCATTCTGTGCCTAAAGAACAACAGATCCTGCTCACTCTTCAGCAGGTCTGATGCTCAAAAAGGGTTTTTTTTGTTCCGTTACAGCCATGTGTGACAGTAGGACTTTCTATTCTGAAGCTTTTTAAAAGGGCATATTGCTATATTGCTTCTCATTTATAAATTCACAGCACAGACATAAGGGATGAGACTGGATAAAATACATGCCCACAATGGGAGCTTTCCTGCATAGCAACAATAGGCTTGTGAAAGAGCTGAGCTGCCTTAAAGGTCCAATCTCATGAGAACAGCAACCTTCAGCCTTTGAGAAACAGTAGTCTATTCCATGTTTCTTTTCTAAACCTATTTCCCCTTTTATGCGTGTTCACAAACACGCTGGTTTTGCTTCAGAAATAAAATGCATGGAGAGCACAGAGCGTTCTTTCGCTGTGGAAATAAAGGCTGAACACCTATCTCTGCGTGGATGCCAAACAACAAGGACAGCCGCGTCTGTATTCCAGTCATGTCTCCTTATTGTCTGTGCCTTCCTGCTCATCTCCAGAGCACGGGAAACTGCTTAGGGGCACGTAATTCTGTTTAAAAGTCTGTCACTGTGAATTACTGAGGGGAAAAGGCAAATCACACGGTAACATAGCAGTACTTTGGTGCCAAAAAAATCCAGACCTTTGTAGTGTCAGGAAATAATTTGCAGTGAATATCCAAGTTCCTCTATATCATTTTCTTGGGGCTACAAACATGCTAATGTCCTCTATATAGAGAAACACAGGCTGCACGTTAAAGGCACATTCCAAAAGAGAAGCCAGCACTTCCAATGTCTACCGCTGACAAACTTTAGTCCTTAGACCTCGCATGTAAACAACTGCCTCGCATTTGACATGATCAGGTCTACTTTTTTTGTAAGATTTCCTCCGGTGATACAGTAGCTGCATTTGCAGTTTGTTTGCATCAACATTTTTGGGTTTGGTGTGTTCTATTTTCCTTCATCCTGGTTCAAAAATTGCATAACTATGTTGTCTTCAAGAAACAGGATGTTTATAATATAAAAGCAGATGAGCCTGAGGTGCTTTGGGAGACGGTAGGTCAAATTTAAAATAACTTGCATGTAAAATTATTCAGCAAAAAGTAGTAGCCTGAAGTGAGCCACTGGTTCAGCTACTCTCTAGTGCAGTTAAGCAGCTGGGAAGAATTTGTTACCAGTCCTTTTAGAATTGTCATTTATTCTTAAAGTGAGACCATTCCTGCTTGTGTTTTCAGAATTTTCATTCAGTAATGTTGTCCCTAAAGAAGAGATGAGGAGAAAGTCAATGCATCAGCAAAATTTTATGCTATTCCTTGGAGCAGGGCAGTGGGGGTATAGAAGTCAAGAATACAAAGTAAGAAAGCTGCTTTAGGCTGACTCTCTGCACAGCAGCAGATTTCATTTCTTCAGCAGCCTTAGAAAGGGAAAAAGACACAAACACGAAACCCTCTCTCTTGTTAACTGAATAATGGTTAGAACTAGAAGTTAATTCAAGCCAGTGGAGAGATTGCCCAGAAAATGCCAGTGCTGATGGTCTGTTCAGACAGGCAGACTTGGCTAAGACCCGCAGGTACCTCATGGCTATTAGATTCCCTAAAACTTTTGAAAAATAAGCTGCAAACTTATTACAGAGAAATTTCTTCTTCTTAGATAAGTTTATTAATGGTGACAGAACCGTCATCCATTTGCAAGAGTCACAATATCACTTAAAAGCAGAAGCTCCCATTTCATGTAAATTGGTGCTACATCACATGAATGAGTTTTTAGACACGTATAGCATGGACACAATAATTTTCTTCTTGTTTTTAAGTGTGAATGTTTAATTTGAAGGAAGTTCTTCGTCTCCATGTAATAAAAGTGACTGCTCCCTCCTAATATTCAACGGAACTTGAACTGGACTGATGTTAATTGATTAAATTTGCCAGCGAAAGAGTTGCCCTTGAATTATCTGCTAGGAGTCTCTCTAAAGACTTGTGGTTTGTCCTTCTTATGTCCTTTCTGTCCAATCTGAAAAAAACAAAACCAAAACCCCCACTCTTATTTTACTGTCAAATTTACAAATTAAACAACACTGCTACACTGCATGCAATGCAATGATTTGTTGGCTGTGCCTGGGCTTACCACTACAGCACAAAGAAAAGAAAATAGTTCTACAAATCTGCTTCTTACACCATTTGAATAGAAAAAAAAAATTCAATAAAAAATGGTCTTCCCAAAAATTGTAAAAACATCTAATGTGTGAATGTTTTTCACTCCCTTAATTTTTTTTAAACCATTTCATTTTTTCTATACTTTTTTTTTTTTTTTTGGTCTGCATGCTCTTAGCTCAAGCTAATTCTATACTTGGGAGGGTCTTTTTAAACAGTATTTTAAAATTACCGTTCTCATGCTTTTTCATTCTTTTTCATGTTTCTGTCTGAATTTTGCTTTCTTGAAGGGAGAAAAGCATGTATGCAGAAAGAGAGAAAAACTCAGACAAATACGTCTTAAATTTGAGTTTTAAAGAACAGAAACAGAAAGAAATGACATTAAAAAGAAAAAGTGCAACTCTAAAATAACCCCACCTTCGCAAATGCACTGGCAATAGTGAACCTCCCTTTCATGAGCCCTCTACAGTAACATTCTACAAGAAGGGCCGAAAAGAGGAACTGGGGAACTACAGACCTGTCAGCCTGACCTCAGTGCTGGGAAAGATCATGGGGCGGCTTGTCTTGAGAGTGCTCACTGAGCAGGTGCGAGATGGTCGGGGAATCAGGCCCAGCCAGCATGGGTTCCTCAAGGGCAGGTCCTGCTTGACCTACCTGATCTCCTTATATGATCAGGTGACCCACCTAGTAGATGAGGGAGAGCCTGTGGATGTCATCTACCTGGGCCTTAACAAAGCTTTCGATACAGTATCACACAGCATTCTCCTGGGTCAGCTGGCAGCTCTTGGATTGGACCGGCACACTCTTCGCTGGGTTGAAAACTGGTTGGAAGGACGCGCCCATAGAGTTGTGGTCAACGGTGTTAAATCTAGTTGGCGGCCGGTCACTAGCGGCGTT
>VWZZ01006589.1:222757-233541 GCA_013399095.1 Psophia crepitans | reverse complement strand
CTGAGGGAACTGGGGCTGTTTAGCCTGGAGAAGAGGAGGCTGAGTGGAGACCTGATCGCTCTCTACAGCTACCTGAAAGGAGGTTGTAGTGAGGAGGGTGTTGGTCTCTTCTCCCAAGTGGTTAGCAACAGGACAAGATGGAATAGCCTCAAATTGCATCAGGGGAGGTTCAGATTGGACATTAGGAATAACTTCTTCACGGAAAGAGTAGTGAGGCATTGGAACAGGCTCCCCAGAGAGGTGGTTGAGTCATTGTTCCTGGAGATCTTCAAAAAACGCATAGATGCGGCGCTCCAGGACATGGTCTAGTAGGCATGGTGGGTTAGGTTGACGGTTGGACTTGATGATCTCAGAGGTCCTTTCCAACCTTAGTGATTCTATGATTCTATGATTCTATGATTTGCTATACCTGAAACCACCTGGAAATGTGTTTTTTGCTCTTCTTCAGGTGCTTACAGAAATCACTTGTCTTAACTCCGTAACTGGACTTTTCTTTGTCATTTCAGTTTTCTATTTTAGTTGCTCTTACTGCTTTTGTATGCATCATCAACTTCAAGGTTTTCAGTGAAATCAATACTCTCCACAACAGCTAAGCTTCTGCTGCAGTTCTTTGAGGGACACTTTTAACTGTGTTTTATGTTTTAACATGTTTTAGGCAATATCCAAAGTGGTTTTGCAGGTCTGGTTGAAGCTAGGAAGCTTTATAAATAACTTTACAGTAATGTTGCATAGAATTGAAATACATTAGGCACAAAAAAGACTGAAAGAGAAAATTATTTTGATTTGTGTCTTGGAAAATAATTTCGGGCCTCTGGAAGCAGAAATTATTCTGCATCTCAGAAACAGGCTGCAGCATTTGGAGGAAAGCACAAGATTGCAGTCTAATTATAAAGGACTGTGCTTGTACCGTTTTCCCCATTCGTTACCATCAAAATAATTAAACTACATTAATTTAGCATTCTGCCACTTCATCTTGTTAAAATCTATGTCAAGAGAATAAGCAAAAGAACCAAGTCATTTGCTCCCATGCCTCATAAAGATGTTGCTACAGTATTTCACGCGATGCAGAAGTCTCTGGTTTACCGGCGAGACGCTGCAGTGTTATAGGTGGCTGCAAACTGCAGCAGCGCCGGCCAGGGGAGCCCATTAACTTCTGGGATCTAGTCTGTGGGACACAGATGTGCTCATGCTCTGTGGAGGACTTGGCAGTTGCATCATGCAGCCGGGAGAGCGACGTGCCCCCCACTTGGGTGTGCAAGCAAGAGCAGCTTTTGTGGTTTTGCTGGTGGACGTCCCTCCTCGGGCTGGCGCGGTGCTCTCAGCAAAGGAGGGAGGGCACGGCACAGCGGCTGCTTTCTGGTGGGAAAGGTGTCACCGTGCACTCTCCGTGAACCGTGAAGAAAGACAAAATGTCTAACAGGAGCATCGTGGGGAAAGCGGGCAGCAAAAGGGGTAATGAAAACTCAAGGCAAGGGGATATTTTGCTGCTGCACCTTTTTCCCATCCCTTTGGGCTGTACAGAGACACAGCCGGCGTAGGAAAGAAGCTGCCCTGGGCCTCCAGGCCACACTCGGCCCCAGGGGGTGGGAGCCCAGGGAACATGTCCTGGCCAAACACTGTCATTTCTACACTACTGCATGCAATGCCACCACTGTTACTGTTCCCATCCAGCTTTTCACAGAGTCAGCTGGGTGTCACCAATTCCCCTTTCTCCCCAATAACCCCTCTCCCAAATCCCAGTATTCAAAGAGACTGCTTGGCGGGAGAGGTCACAAATTTGCAGTTTCTCACAGACACCCACCTCTGGCTGGCAGGGAAGCACCGCCATCCAGAAGAGAGACCCTTCCCCTCCCTCTGCCCCAGGTCATTTTGGTTATAAATCCCTGTGACTTTATTGTAGGAGGGCAGGGACATCCAGGTCTCCTACTGGACCCTGGCCCTCCTACAGATGACATTTGTTGCTTATTTCCACACTAGACACTGAAAGGCTAAAGGACCTTTTCCATTTGCACCATTCCTCTGGTCGCATCAGGCTGATACTCAGCTGCCTGCAGGGTCCTTGGCTGCCTGTACAGCCTGTTCTCTCCTTTATGGCTACGGAGCGCATCAGTAGCTCTGGAATTTTTACAAGGTTAAATATGTCTACTGAGAGTCTCTTGAACTACAGGCATTTTATATTTAATCATCGTGTTTAAATATCTTTAAGCCACCCGTACACACAGATTTTTCATTACTTTTTCAGCGGGCTAATGACCGTTCTGAGTCTGTGCCCTACTCATGCACATCTTGCCAAAGGAATTGCCAACTGGCACTATTTGGTCATTTTCAATGCAAAGGCAGATGTCCACTCTTGTAGGCAACATGGCCAGGAAGGGGGGGTTTTGTATGGTGGGGTTTTTTGGTGGGGTTTTTTGGGTTTTTTTTTTCCCCCACAGGGGGAGGTGGTGGGTATGCATAACCATCCTTTTTCACTGATACAGGAGTATTTTTCTGAAATGAACTTTGGCTTTCTGGCTCTCATGAGCTCCCTTTCATAAGAGAGCAAAGAGTTGAAAGGCACCAAGCCTGTCTAGCTATAGAAGAAAGATGTTGGGATTTCATTTTCGCTTTTTCATTTGGTCTGCCAGGGTGACTATTTTTGTCCACTTTGTCACCAAAGAAGCTTGTACTGAGTGCTCTGCATGTGACTCGACTGTTACTGTACTATTTAATTGGTATCTGCTTGATAGTTGTAGCACATATTTATTCTTTCTGTCTGAAAGGGCATCTAACAATTGCTCGAAGAGATCCTTTTCTGTAAAGCACCTCGGATGTCCGAGCTCAGCATCCCCAGTTTGTTTCCCCACCTCACTGGCATCACTGGATAGCTCTGGGCTCTTGGGGAGAGTGAGGAATATGAGCCCCTTCCCCACAACAGTGAGAACCGGGACCATCATCCGGGAAGTCACAGATCTGCCAGCACAGCCTGTAGGTCTTACTCCAGACACGGGAATCGGGCTACCCTGTCCCGTGAGACCAGCTTCTGGGACGTGGTCCTGTTCCCACCCACCCACTCTTCCTCTTCCTCTCCATAACCTTTCCTTCTTTTCCACTGGCTTGAGATTGCCCCAGTTTCACGGCTTCTCCCCTGTTACTGTGACTCCTTTTCCCCACAGACAAGGCTGACAGAGTTAGCATCTACACACAGCTTTAGTCAGACCATAACTAAGATTTCATATTCCATATATTTAATAGAACATGCACACAGATGTATGTTTATTTGTCGTATTACCTTGACATATGCAAAATAAACTAAAGGACCTGCAGGAATCTTTTTCTCTAGCCAGTATTCTGCCATTTTCCTGATCCTTTTCCCATCCGTCATATGCAAACATGAATTATAACCTCTTTGGGACAGAGAGTGCTTCATTTTATTTGCCTATTGGCAACAACAATCTTCTGCATGAGGAATGAATAAATATTTTGTTTTGTTTTGTTTTGTTTTGTTTTGTTTTTTAATTTGAGTGAGCAGTGGAGATTTGTTGTTTTGTTTGGGGTTTTTTTTCCCCCTTTTCTTCAGAATAAAAATAATCTGGTAAAAAATCCCCATCCTTTGCTTCCTGTAATGCCACTGGAGAGCTCCTTCAGGATTAATTTCAATTTGTGGGAACCTCTAATATAGGGTGTTGTTCTTTACCACTTCAAGAAAAAAGATTATTGTCATAAAGGGATGTCTCCTCTGCAATTAGAAAAGCATATTTTAAAGAGTAAACATATATTTTAAAAAATCCTGTTGTGAATGGAATTGAAGATAAGTTAATCATCTTGCATTCTCTGTCTTTCCTGCCTTGTTCTAAGAACTTCATCTCCCTCTAGATTAATAACAAGACAAGAGTTAGACATGAGATAATTTACCACATCATTTATTTACACATTTTAATGAAGGAAAGATCATAGAAGCATAACAGAGCTGAAGTTTGTTGTCAGTTGGGTTGGGAAATGTATATAAATTCCAGGAACAACTTAGTCAGTACCGACACTATTATAATTTTAAATGGAAATTATGCAGCTAACAAGTCGTATCATGTCTTCTCACTGCTGTTCATCTGCAAAACAAGAATCCTAGAGGGCATAGTGGGAGATCTCACAAAATATACTTCTGAGAAATAAAATCTTATGTGTGATTCTCCTGCTTTAGTCTAAACTGCACTGCTGCACTAAAGTAAAAAAATAAAAAAATTGAAAGCCATTTTAATGTGCCTTGAAGATTTTGTTTTCTTATTTTGCAATCATGGACCATAATCTTGATTGATATCAAGTCATCACCAATTCATTGGAAACATCATCATTCAAATACTTGCTTACACACTTGACAGCAACAGGATCAGTTTGGAATAAAGTCAAGCTGCCCCAGAGCTGCCTTTGCAATGTTTATCTATAAGGATAGGATCTTTTTTAAATGCTTAGAGATATTTATTTTACAGAACCAGAGAGAAAGATGCAGGAGCAAGATGAGCAGATGAGATGTGAGATGCAGATCTTGGAAAAGTTTTGCACAGTCCAGCCATGGAGGGGTAGAACAAGGAAACATGAATATCCTGCTGCCTGCTTCCAGCATTGCTTCTTTGGTTTACAATAAACAGTCACCAAAAATAAAATAAAAAAAAAAAAATTCTGTTGGAGAGTTTGCAGTAGCAAGTAAGCGAGTGCCCAAACCGGTAGGCCAGGAGCCATTGTTTCCTTGGGTGGCTGAAAGAGCCTTGGATCCTTTTCTGCAGGATGAAGCAGCCCAGAAGAGCCCACAGCCTTCTGATATGGATTCTCTCCTGGGAGGAGGTCAGTACGACCTGGAAACTGCTCAGGATGGGGTGGGAACGGCTCCAAGGCATTTTGTAAGACCTCTGTGTTACAACACAGGACAGGTGGGGCATGACTCATCCTCTCTGCCTTTGCATCAAAAGGCATACCTGTAGCTGCACTGGATGCAGATCCACAGTGGGGACAAGTTTTGGAAACACTTATGGGACCAATCCTTCCAGGATTATGGGGTGGGAGAATACCTGCTTTGTGTACTGCAAATAAGTTTAGGCATAAACGTGGTGTTGACATTCCAGTCCCATCAAAACTGGAGCATTTCTGAATGTGTAACAAGGCATAACTCTGAAACATACAACGTGCCTCCAGGGTTGCCTGGTGTTTTCCAAGACTACAAGTTTGGATGGCACTGTGCATCTCCTCATTCCTGTGTTCAGGGGAGCGTGGTGAAGCCAGCGAAGATGTCTATGCCTAAGTGTAGACATGCCCTTGTGTACCTGGGGAACAAAAAACCTACAGATAGACAGCATCTGAGAAAGCTTCAGAGAGTTTATAGCTGGGTGGTTCGGTGCCTATGCTCTCCTGCGCATAGCATTAAAAACTCTGTGTTTACGGAGGGTCATTTCTTTTCCACAGTCCCTGGTGCAAAGCAGCTCCCCCTTAAGCTTTTGCCCTCTCCTTTTGATTTCCCTAGGAACCTTCTTCTGTGACAAGTTCTGTGACTGCTCATGGCAAGGTAAGATATAAATGACACCTATATCCCATTTCAGATTTATTCCCATAACAGATAATTCTACCTGTTCTCTGTTTCTCCCACAAGGAGGCAAAGATTAAATAATCTTCTTGGCCCTTTCCTTATTTAGAAATTCTGTTTTCTTATTAGTAACCAAATCAAAATTTCAACCTTTTTTATTATTCAGGTGGGAAAAGGAGATACGATGATATGGAAAACACTTGTTATGGTTTAATTATTTCAGTCCATATCATCAGCTGAGATGAAGTCAGCAGAAATCCTGAGGCTTGCTCTTTCATTTTCTCAGTGGAAAAGTTCACATTTAAAAGGAGCAAGTGTAGGTCTTCCTTGATACTTGTGATTTATCGGTTCATTTTTTCCCCTGAAGTCATCTGTCTGGATCTTCACACCTTGCCAAAATACCCTTTTCATGACCTGGGTTTAGTTTCCCACATTCATCATTTTCATTTCATTCCACCTTTTCTTTGTTAAACCTCCTGAAAAATCTCATCATTCGCTTGTGCCATTCATCACACCACAATTAGACTTAGGAGCCCAAATCACATGTGGTTTTAAATCCTTCTTATCTATCATATTGAACATTTTTCTGAAATTGAGATCACACTACTCAAAACTACTCATTGTGTAGTAGAAATGTGCCACATGCTTTTACTTCCATGTTGCTCCCAATTCGTGGCAGAAAACTCTATCTGCAAAGTGACTTATTTGTCCATATGCAAGTTTCCCCTCAAAACTTGTCTCAATCGCAGTGCCAGAAGTCTGACAGTCAGACAGCTGTCATGTTGTAACTGCTGCTTTTCATTACCTACCAGACTGCCTCTTATGTGTTTTCTCCATCTGTTGCTTGTAACTATCTTTGGTCCTCTTGTTATTGACCATGGGACAGACACTGCCTATTTGCACATAAAATTCACAGTAGATCTCTGGTTCCTACGTCAGTGCCTAGCAGTATCTTATCCTGCTAGAAATATCTGAACTGACTTCAAAGCGATCTGCAACAGGATAACAGAAATGCATGCAGCCCTTAAAGCAGGCACGGTACTTCTTATAAAAGTGTATCTATGTGAAGCGACGTACTCATGATCCTCTTTTATGAATATCTGATAACCTGATTGCCCTGCTGCCTAGAAGCTCTGCATTGAAGTAGGTGACATTCAACCCTCTACCAAGGTAGGTTCTTTCTCTAAAGTACTGGTGTTAGAAAAATCAAACATCATCTTGGAGAAAGAAGATGCTATATACTACTAAACCCTGCATATCCCAGTGTTTTCATTACTTCAGATACTGTAGTTTCTTTTTGGTCTCATTTTTGTGCTCCATAGTTAAGCATCACACATTTCATTACTGGAGTACCATTTGACAAACTTGTCCCTTATTGATGCTTAAGCCAAAGCAGCAGATCATGACTAACGCAGAAGGAAAAGCTGCAATTCCATGGCTACAGACATAGGTAGTGCGCAGGTTTTATGCGGTTTAGTAGATTATTAAGATGTGACAGTTTTAAAGCCTGCAGATGAATGAAGCAGATGGAACTACACCCTGAAAGCACAGCTATAGCCAGGGGCCTTCGTAAGGGTTGCTATTACAAATGTACATGGATACAGCTACCATTAATGGTCAGAATTAGGCCAAAGAATCAATAAGTATCTATTAGTTCAGTTATTGTAAAGCTAATATTAGATCATACAGGACAAATCTAATGAACAAGAGAAAACACATTCATCTGCTTTCCATAGAAGTTAAGCAAATTGGGTAAAGAAATAATGGTAGTAGGAGCTGATGAGCAGAATAATCCCACCATTTGGAGTCAGCGTTCTGAGCCAGAGCAGCAGCAGAAATTCCTTAATAGCAAATAAAAGTTACTGTACATCTTATGTTCCCTAAACTGCAGCTGCCATCCCCCTTAGTCTTCTCTAAGGCTGGCACCCCCCAAGAGGTCTTCCAGCCCTGTCCTCACAACAGCTCTTATCAGGGAGTTCTCCCTGAGCAGCCAGCCAGAACTCTGCCATTGCAGTCATTTGGCAGAGAACGCTTCGCTACCTTTCTGGTTTAGCTCAGCTTTTCTAAAGAACCAACAAATGTGGGTGAGAGACCCATCCATGAAAGGGGCTTGTCAGTCCCTTGACACATGCCTCGTGCTTCACTGCCTTTACAGGTGCGCTCCCCTGCCTCCTCCCAAGTCAAGACCCATCACACCCTGCTGTCGAGGTTGCTTTGAGTAGGAGGGGCTCGCAGCGACTGGTCAGATTATCAGTGCCCATACCAGTGTTAAGGCAAAGGTTTAATTGGGGATGAGCAGTGCACTCCTTTAGGTGTCTAGAAACACTTCTGATAGAGTTGGCCATTAGAGCTGGGTGATAAAGTTTTGATGACAAGCAAAGGAAATGCTGACTTGTTCAAGCTTCTAATGGGAACGTATGGTTGCAATTAAACATTTTCAGAAGGATTCCTTGGGGCAGGACGGACTTCTGCTAACAGACAAATGGCTAAGATACTTACTTGAGGTAAGGGAACTGGGGGTCCAAGGCCCCACGCAGCTTTATGTATGGGGCAGAACCTGAAACTTCTGCCTGTCAGGCAAGTACCTGGTCTGATGGCTAAAGCTTTCTGCTGTTGTATAATCTGGAGGGAAGTGAGGCTCTCTTCATCTTTGAAACTTGAAAAAATCTTAAAGTGATTCTGTATCAGCTGATGGCACTATAAGTAGGACAGCAGAATCATTCTCTCTCTAAGTCTCCCAGCACTTCAAAGGCTACTGTAATTTGTGTGTAATTTCTCGGTGTCTTTCTAAGGCATGAACTACTTTTAGAGCTGTATCTTTCTGTGGCTATCTGTCAATGTTTTTGATACTATTAGGAGTTATTTTGTCTTTGCTGTTTCCTCATTTCTCAGAAAAGACTGTTCTAATCACAGTTTCCACCTCTCTGCCTAATACATTGTGCAGAGTAGCTTTTATTTCAGCAGCTCAGAAATGTTCTTCACGAGAGTGGTCAGTGCATAATTACTCCTATGGTTCCCAATACCTTCCTCGTTACTTACACCCAATAATCCCCACCAGACCAAGAGGCAGAGGATTACACCGAAAAGGTAGCTCCTAAGCAGCTTCTTCCCCACCGAAGGGCCAGCTGCTGCATCCAAATTTAGACATTGTGCTGCAGAAATTCACAGCAAAGGGGAAGGAAGCAGTAACAGGCAGTGGGCAGAGAGGGTGAGGAAACGCCGGCTGCCATCAAACAGGCAAAATATCCCACTCCGAAATCAGCGTTGCTGTACCATGCTAACATCAATAAATAGAAATTAGTGAGTGACA
This sequence comes from Psophia crepitans, assembly GCA_013399095.1. Taxonomy (NCBI): domain Eukaryota; kingdom Metazoa; phylum Chordata; class Aves; order Gruiformes; family Psophiidae; genus Psophia; species Psophia crepitans. The sequence goes on along the minus strand of VWZZ01006589.1, from coordinate 224,683 downwards.
TGCCTGTGGCCCCTTGCCCACTTGTCACTTTGATCCCTCATTCATGTGCAAAATTGATTGTGCTGAACTTAACCGTCACCAAAGGGAAACGGAGCACAACAGGCAGCAGAGTGACAGCCTCAAGAAGTTGTGTGCAGCTGCCTTTTTCTGCACTGTAATATCAACATGTGTGTCTGAAAGGTGTTGCCTTCCTTCCAAGATGTCCGCTGCTGGCATAGACAGAACAAATGATTTTATCAGAAAAAGAAATGGGAGCTATTTCTGCAAACTCTAGAAAACATTTCAAGAGGATACACAATGCATCGATGCTGATGGATGTCCCAGCCTTTCATTTACACACACCACTTCACTGCACGCTCCTTTTGCCTGTTGAACAAGGACTTTTGAGGTCACAGAGAAACACAGTCCTACTTTATAACTGTATTTTACTTGTCCCAGCATCAGTGTTTTCAAAGTGCTATGCTATCACAGCCCTTTGATGTGTAATGCCACATTGAAGTATATATTCTATAGCTATGCCTTGAGCTATTGTGTCTAATAGGCTTTTTGGTGGCTTTTCAAAAACGTTAAACATACATAAGGTTTAAGAAGATTCACAGGCAAGAAAGCCAGTATGTACATCCATCCCCTGCTAGGCACAGCACGGGAGCATGAGACAACTTCAAAGCTTCCAAAAGCAAAATTCAAAAGGCTCAAGAAAGCATTTGCCTGAAAACAAACTTCTGATCAAGCACTTTCCCTGAATCTTCTGAAGCAGGGCGATATCCACAAGAGAGAAAAATCAGCACAATAACCCTCGGTCACATTTCTCTGGAATTTGGGTTTTTTCCCTCTGACTTCATGTACATTAGTGCTTCTTTGCACTTAAAAGCTAAATCACATTCAAACCAGTTACGAATTCAAAGCACAGTTACTGCTTCTGAATCATGTCATAGGTGGATGCTGCTCTTCCAGAGTGACTGAATTGCTCCTGCTCAGTTGGACACTGGACCAAGCCCAGACAGAATAAGGCACTCTGGAAGATATCAATGTTTTATGGGAGCCACAGCTCCCACTTCTTGTATGGCAACAGGCTTGAACATGTACCTTCAGGCAAAGGGAAGTTCTATTCTCTTTGTTTCTGAAACCAACAAAACTGTGGCAACTTTGTCTTTTTTAGCCAAGCTATGGAAAACCAGTGGAGGGGAGGGAATTCTACCCCCATAGTTTAGGTCCTTAAATGTGGTCCCTTACCGGCCACAGTCACACAGTTAATGAGATGAGGAAGACTCCAGAGACAGCTCCATACTGCATCACTTAGCATTCTTTGACTGCATAGAGAGCTCCGTCACCTCCAGAGCGTGATCTAGTCTGTCGGACTCCAGGGACTTCCAGACAGAGTTTAAAAGAATGAATAAGCAATACTGACTGCGTCCATATACCCACGGTTTGTTCTACCTAGCCCTCTTCTGAGATGGAGAGGGAAAAGTAATGCAAAAGAAGAATGAGAATAGGATATTTCATTTGTTTCTTTGCTTCTTTGGTTTTGAGGGTTTTTTTGAACGGCCCATGGGTGTGACATCATATGGGCCAAGGCCAACTGTATGAGGTTTAACAAGGCCAAGTGTCGGGTCCTGCACTTTGGTCGTGACAACCCCAGGCAGCGCTACAGGCTTGGGGTGGAGTGGATGGAGAGCTGCCTGGCAGAGAAGGATCTGGGGGTACTGGTTGACAGCCAACTCAACATGAGCCAGCAGTGTGCCCAGGTGGCCAAGAAAGCCAACAGCATTCTGGCCTGCATCAGGAATGGCATGGCCAGCAGGAGTAGGGAAGTGATTGTCCCCCTGTACGCAGCACTGGTGAAGCTGCACCTTGAGTACTGTGTCCAGTTTTGGGCCCCTCAATACGAGAAGGACATTGAGCTGCTGGAGCGTGTCCAGAGAAGGG
>VWZZ01006589.1:155237-222716 GCA_013399095.1 Psophia crepitans | reverse complement strand
GCAGGTTTAGGTTGGATTTTAGGAAAAACTTCTTCACGGAAAGAGTAGTGAGGCAGTGGAACAGGCTCCCCAGAGAGGTGGTTGAATCACCATCCCTGGAGACATTCAAAAAATGTGTAGACGTGGCACTCCAGGACATGGTCTAGTAGGCATGGTGGTGTTAGGTTGACGGTTGGACTTGATGATCTCAGAGGTCCTTTGCAACCTTAGGGATTCTATGATTCCATGATCACATCCCCTGAGATGATCTTGAACTGTACTGCTAGGACACAGGCATATCTGGTGCTCTGGTCCTTCCTCCAAGAACTGGTAGTCATCAATCTGTGGTGGTCAAATATATGCACCCTCAAAAGTGTTAGGTCTGGAATCACAGCCTTTGTCCAACCTTAACCACTCAGCCACGATCTCAAATTTATGTGTGTGCTTGTGGAGGTTTTTTTCCTCTGTGACTCTTGAATCCCCATGTGCATGGTGGATTGTCTTCTGCTGAAGGTCTGAACAGTGTGCCCCATGGTCTGCAGGCTGGGTCTATTGGAGAAGTGGTCTCAGTAGTCTTTGAACACAATAAAACCTGGACCTTCCAATTAGTCAAAGTGGGCTGAGCTACTGCTGGTTACCAAAATAATTTACACTGCTGACAGCATTTAGCTTTTCAGTGTTTTCTCCTGGATTTTATGTCAATGTCAGGTATTTGTTGATCTAAATCTAGATTACAAGAGAACTTTTGACATTAAATGAGTGGACACACCACCACAGCAGGCATCAAAGTTTGGTGATGAATGTCAATATCCAAGAAACTTCTAGCGTGAAAGGGGAAGTATTAACTGAATTAAGTTTTCCTAGCATTAGGCAATCCTGGGACTGTTGTATGGCTTTTTCTGAAACTCACACAGGAACAGAGGTTGTATGGAGCTTGATCAGATCCTACTGGAGTTGCTGCAATATACCTTCAGAAATCAGCGGTCAAAAATCAGGAAGTGCAAGGGAGATTAGTTTCCACCTATTATATTTCTGTCAAAATTACAGTTTCTTGATTTCTTCCTAATTTCTTTTGTTACGACATGTGGTACTTGATAAAAACAGATTTTTTGCGATTTTCAAGTTTTAGGCTTCATAACTAGATCTTGTAATACATTGCAGAGTATACAAACTGGGAAAAAACAACGCAGATAGCAGGGAACAGGGTTTTGGATGGAAGTCACACAAAACCAGTTTTGAATAAGTTCATAATTTTAGTGGTTTTGTGCTATCTAGTTGATTCTGTATTCTTTTTGTTTTGCAAATTGAAGCCAAAAATCAGGTTGATGAAAAGTCCAGCTAAACAGTGTTTGCAGATTTATAGGTATGAAAATAATCTGCAGTCAAGAGGAACACATTTACAGCTGGTGGCTGAGCATTTCAATTTACACTTCTGTGCTTTCCTCAAACTATTTCCACTGAGTAACCAAGATCATCACAGTGATATTGATCTCTAACTTAAAAAAAAACCCAACCCAACCAATCCTTATTTCTTTCTCCTATTTTCTTTCCTGATGTTTGTTTCTCTTCCTATCCCATTTCTCATCTACCATTTGGCATTCCTCTAACGCTACTGAGGTTAAACACTGACGTACACCTGGGCCTTTTGACAAGACATTTTCTCATAGAAAACCAAGTGTTTATGAAAGGGAATGACATGTTAAAAAAAAAAAGTAAGTACCTGTAGAAGCATGTTGGTTGTGATGAGCTTTGAGTGGAGCAGAGGTGTAAGTTTGGTGGGCAGGCTTTGTTTCACAACTCTCTCCATTTTGGGGAGGCCAGGCTGTCCCCATGACACTGGGGAAGCCCTGCCTACAGGAGTCAGCAAGTTGGTTGCAGCTGGAGCTCATATTCTTTCCAAATCTTCCTTCTGCTGAAAGGCTCAAAACTTTAACTTTTCTTTCTAAATTTGAAAATTTTTTTTTCAGAATTTTTAATTTTTTTCCAGAATAAGAATTCAGCACTTAAATCACCTCCATTTCTGACACTGCAGTCTCCTTTTCCTCCACTATTCATGTCTGTATGTTCCCATGGTAGAGCTGGTAACCATTTCACTGGCCAAGCTGGAAAGAGTTGAGGAGATGCTGATCGATGCCGTGGCTTTCTGTGATTAGAAATTATACTTACACAGTAAGACAATAACTTTTAAGTGCCTGTATGAAGAAGCATAAGGAAAAAAGAATAGATAGAGCTTTGTTCTTATGCCCTCTAAAACTATGAAATGAAATGGCAACAGATCTTACAGAGATTTTAAAAATCTATTGGGCATTTACTTTGGAATTGAAAGGGGAAACAGTTATTTTAAACAGAAAATCTAGTCCTGTTCTGCCACACACTGGAGCAAGGTAACAGACAAACAAACAGAACAGTGAAAGATATCAAATCATCTTTTTTTCTTTTCCTTTTTTTTTCTTTCTTCTTTTCCACAAGGTAATACTAAATCACACTTTTTCTTTCATCTTTATTCCAAAGTACCACTTACTCCTAGGAGTTATCTGTTCAATATCTGTTTGTCTTAACATGATGGTCCCATTTTGTTTCTTTTTCCCCCAAATGTCTCGTGAATGAATTGTGACTGCCAAAGTAATGAATTAAATGGGTAAACAATATCCAAAATAAAGGATCTTAATAAGATATTAATAAATAATGTATTGGTCCTGGTTTTAGTCCCAGAACTTGTGTTACTATGCCTTGAAAGCAAACATAATATTTATTTTTCCCAGACTGTTTGTTTTAGGAAAAAACTCATACAAGTATTGTTTAGCCTCCAGAGCCCTGAGTAATATTGCTTTGACTAGGAAGAACACACTGGCATTTTATAGACTTTTTTTGTAATTGTTTGCTCTGAAAAACAGAACAGCTCAGGACAGCCTCTGATTTCAAGTGTCTGCAGGCAGCTGGGTGGCACGCTGCTGTCCCATCAGGCTGGGTCTCACTGGTAGACCTTCCACATCTTTTATACCTACCCCCACAGACACGGTTAAGTCACAGCTCTGGTGCAAGCCACCCACAGTTTAGAAAGTACTAAACAGATCCCTCCAGTGCCTGAAATTCTGTTCCAAATCCTTTCTAACCTGCTGGGACACTCCCTGCTTTATTAATAAAAGCATTATTGCAAAGCCATGCGGTAAGGGAGACAGACAGCTGCATGGGTCGTACCCGGACTTTGGTCCAGACAGGGCAAAGCATTCGCCCCAACCCCTTCCTGCAGTCCAACATAACCTGTTGATGGCAAAGGCCCTGCTGTATTGCTCTCCTCCACGGGCAGAGCCAGGGACAGAAGTGCCATCAGCCAGTAAAAAAATAAAAGCTGCCCACAGAAACAACCAAGCGTCAGGTTCACTCAGCATCATCTGATAACCCCGTGGAACAGGTGATCAATATTCATCAGCATTACAGTTCTCTTGCTAGTGATAGTTAATGGGCTGATAATGCCATCCTCCTTGTAGCCAAATCCCATCAGGGACTGGACAGCTGGAGCTAAAGGAGAAAACTTATCAGATCTGGCAGGAGACAGTTTAGGAGGCTAAAATTAACCTTGGACCATTCACAGAAAGAACTAATTGTTTGTGACTGCTAGATTCCTGCCAGTGGCAAAGGTTTATTGCTGCATAGATCTTAACCTGATACTAGTTTTTCTGCAGCAGGAAAAAAGAAAGACAATGAAGAGGTGAAAAAAAGTAATATTCTAGGGTTCTTTTTAGCCCCCTCACCCCAAATAAATATAAATTAGTGTGCATATAAGGAAAATTAAAGCTTTATGCATTTGTGCTATAATGATTCAAGTTGCTTCAGGACTCCACAACATATTGTGAACTCAGGAGCTTGACAGAGCCTTCATCAAGAAAAATAGAAAAGCCTGTCAGAAAAGCCCAGTTCTGCTGAATTACTCTTACTTTATTAAAACCTCCAGTGATATCATTACCTCCACCTCCCTTGCCAGCAGCACACAAGCTGGAAGCTCATTTTGGCTGAAGAGTCATCATTTGGAACTCATGAAAAAGGAGGCAAATAAACAAGTGTTGTAATCAAAGATTGTGGTAGACTTTACTTCAGGATCTGAGGATGAGCAAGAGAGGGAAGATATAACACTTGGCAATATGCTCATGTTACAGATCTCTTGACTTTTGGGCATAGTAGCGTTCAGCAAATGCGTAACAGAACTACAGAGCAAACTCCAGCACAAGAAAGTGAACCTGGAAACACATGTCCATGCAGCCTGCATGGGAGAAGAGGAAACTTAGAGCTGGAGGACAAGTTTGCTTCAAAGAAGAAGAAACAAAATTGGTGGGAGCACAAGATAAGTTGGCAAGTGAGAAGACAGCATATTTAGTCCAACAAAGACAGAGGAATGGACAGTGAAGGTAGCTGGTACAGAAAGAACTAAAACTTGTACTGGGAAGAGTCTCTTATTAGGAAAAACAAAATTCAAATCCCACCACAGAAGCCGATGTAGAGAAAACAAGAACTGAGAAACAGGATTGGAATTAAGAGGATCTTGAAAATAGCAAAGAGGAACATAAATGCATAGCAAGAAAAACTAAAACCAAAGAACAGGGATTGGTTATGGTAAGAAAGATTTGACTTCCAGTCACAGATACGCAATCAGGCAAAACCAGTACTTCTTGAAGGATCGACACCATGCAGGTGTCTGGGATACAGAGGTGTGATGTGAATGACTTAAAAGTGAGAAATGTGAGAGTGGAGAAGTGAAGTGATCTGAAGACACTTCTGAATCCCCATGGTGTTAAAACCTAGCTGAAGAGGGCTCAGGTGAATGAGGATTCAGTAGAAAATTACACATTAGAGGGTCCACAGGAAAGGAGGTTAAAAAACGTTCTCCTGAGATGGTTGATGAAACAGGGAGGTACCTGGAGGTTTAAATGTATATGTATTTGACGTTGGACTGGATGTATATACAAATGGATGTATACACATATACAAATGGATGTATACAACTGGATGTATATACAAATGCATATGTATTCGACGGTTGGACTGGATGATCCTTGAGGTCTCTTCCAACCTTAATGATTCTATGATTCTATGTGGATCAAAGATATCTGTAATGTGACTGTAGAGATGAGTAAATACTGAAAGTTATGCGTTTAGTGAGCGATTTTAATTCCTAGATATATATCACCCAAGACTGAGAAATGTGATAACTGCCGAAAGTCCTCACAACTAGAGGAAGTTCTTCATCCATAAGAAGCAAGGAAGATGAAGGAAATTAGTGTCATTTGTTTCAACCCAGAAGACTGGGTAGGAATATTTTAAAGAAAGCAAGTAAACTGTTAAGTGCATTTTCTTGTCTTGTCCAGGGAGCCTCTTTGATACCTAATTTCTTTCATGTTTCTCCCAGAAGATCTTTGTTAGTGAGGAAAAGAATAAATTGATGACAAAGTCACTTAGCAATATAACTTTCAGTGTTAAGATAAACAACTTCCAAGAGTGGTGTTATCTCATCAGAAGAAGCTTGGGCAGATGTGCAACAAACCAAGTTTGCAAACAAGTGTCTAAGTCTATATGTGAATGGCAGATGCTGTGTAGGGCAGGCCGACTTCTATTTCTTCTGTCTCTCACGTGTGAAGCACACTAAAAATAAGCAGAAGGGCAAAACTTCAGGATACTAGTTCTTGGGATACATATACATTTGAGAATGTTTCTCTGCCAGCACAAACATCTCAACTGGTAGGAGCTTCACTGGAATAATTTCTTCTATGTCTCAGTCAGCACCAACAAGATTACCCAGCAGAGAAAGGTAACCATGCATTTATATTCCGTGGCATACCTCCAAGAACCAAGCATTTTGGCCTTTTCCAGCACTATTATTACTTCTTTCCACTACAAGCCACAGCACAAAGATCATACTAGAAGGTGTTGCAGTAATAACAATAATTCTCTGTCCAGAAAGAATTCTTAATATTGATATTATATACTGATGGTGGTACATGTATTAGGTAATAATTAAGGAAATTTAAATAGCTATATTATGGAAACCCTTCAACATAAGTGTTAAACACTAGTGTGCAAAACGAAAAGAGAACAAAAGAGAGATGTGGAGTCAGTTAATATACTGGTAAGTCAGCAGTGGAGGTAGTATAAATACCACCCTACATTCAGGGTGTAGATAAGAAACATCTCATTTATGGCTAATAATAAACACTAGGAGCTTTCTATCTAAACAGAAGCAGAGTCCAAGACATACAGAAACACTTCCTCCAGTGTTGGCATGGGAGTGAGATGCAGAGAAAGAAAGTGGTCTGAAATACCACAGACATGAGAAGGCAGACAGAAAACATTGCAGGAAGGCAGGATAATCAATCAAACATGAATAGGTACAAAAATAAATTTCATGACCCCATCCATCCCCCCAAGCTAACAGAACCAGTGTTTCCACCTGAAGAAATTGCAATTAAATAAAGACTCCCCCCCAAAAATATATCACTCAATAAAAGCAGAGTTCACTGGAAATATTTTTGTCTAAAAATGTCTAAATAAAATTACTTCAAAGTCATATGATTCTAGTAGATAAAAATCCATTAATCAGTTAGAAGTTATGACGAAAAAACTCAAAACAACTTGACAAAGTCAAATATTTTAAAAAATGAAACAATCACCCCCCTGCCAACCCTAAATTAAAAAGTAGTGTAATAAAAGAGGGAAACCATTCTAGTTCTGCCCATGAAAGTGACTGTCCCATGGTCATAGTTCCTATGCTTGTGAACTTGTAGAAAACCAAAGAAATCAACTTTTCATGAATTCTGGTAAGCAGCAAGAAATTTAGATGGCACGCACTTTGAAGCATTTTCTTCTAACAGTTCTGCTTCTTTCCTGATGAGAGTATAAATAATTCTTTCCTTGTTAAGAATATTTTATACTTACAACAATGGATGTGACCACGGTTGGCTTCTGGTTGGTACTCAAATGAAAAGATTTTAATTTTTTTTTCCCCAAATGGACTCAAAACAATTTTGACAATATAGTTATCAAATCAAAGCAACAAGGATAAGCAAAATATTTAACCAAGAATACTTTTAATAAAAAACAAAGAACTAGTTTTGTAACAGATACATCATTGAACACCCTCATTGTTGGACTATATGAGAATTTATGTTAAGGCTTTGTCATTCTCTTCTGCTTGAGCTTTTTCATTTTTCGTTAAACATTTAATAGCAAAAAGGGTATAAACTGAAACACAAACCTCTCACTTCCCAGGCAAGCTTTCTAACAGAAGACATTTCAGTTCTTTCTTTGGCCAATTTATATTTACTATTTCTTCCTCCATTTTGCCTCAAGTTTATCTAACTAGCATTGGCTTTTTTGGTTTAGGTTGAGTTTTTTTGGTGGGTGTTTTTTTTTCTTTTTAGATATATTCTGAAAAAAAACCCAGGATTGTTTCTTTCAAAACTTCTGATATGTCATTTTGTTCAGAAGTACTTGGAAAATCTGATTAGAATTTTAAAATAACTTTGAAACCTAAAGAGTACTTTTGTGACAAATTTTAAAATCACACAGTTCTGCTCATGACAACTCACTTTTGTTACTTATGTTATTTTCAATACTGCATTCAGAAATTTCACAGCTGTTCCTGAAAGGGAGCAGAAGAAAAGTAACTCTAACAAGTTCATTTTGAAGTGCTCCTCCCACAAGTCTATATACTTAGATAGTCAACACAGACTATTTAGCTACATAACAGTGTCAGCGAAAAAAAAAACAGTGCAAAACCAATGGAGAACAGATAGTTTTCAACGTATGTATGTAATACATTGCTCATCAAAACAACTTTCATCATTTTTACTGTCTGCTGAATTTTGCTAGCTGCTCTATCCCTTTGCTAAATGGCAAAACTACTGGCAAGAAACTTAAGACATTCAAAGGCCAAAGTTGTCTTCATTTACTTTATCGTTCATTATTCAAGTGGCTGCTTGTAATATTCAAATAGGTTAGCCAAGTCACAGCATTCACTGCAGAAACTCACTAGTGCTCGTTATCTTATGACTGCTACCCTACCAGGCAGGGCAAGTGGCATGTGCGGTGTACCATGGAGGATGGGTTAAGTGAGAGAGACAGCAAAAAAGAGGAAGAAGTTCTTTACCATTCAAAGAAAATTACTCCTTTCATCCTACCAATAGCTTTATAATTGCCCATAGATCTTCTGATACTAGAATCTTCTAAGGCTCCTTCCAGAAAATAAATGCTTAAATAATTTGGGGATTTTCCCTGTTTTTGGAATCCTGAACTGGAAAAAAAGTAGGGTTTGCTCGCAGCAGCAGTGTCTGGATGCACGCTCGTATTGATAACACAGAACCCTGGGATGTTCATTCTGTGACAGTAGTTCACATTTCCAACCCTATTCCTCCTAAGCTCTAGAAAACAAATAGAAAGCAGCCCAGCAACACCTAAACAGAATCCCTTGGGGAAGATTTGTTTTCCTTTTAATAGTATGGCATTGGTCCTGCAAGTATATATAAAGTTACTGAGCATTATTGGCAATTCAGACCTACGCTGTATCAGCCAAATATTTTGTAAGATTGTAGGCACTCGGCAACCTTTTTGTTTTCTGCCCCAAGCATCCCCAACGATTTGAGTAAGCAGGGACCAGCAGTGCAAGGGCTGTCTCAGATGTGCGGCCGATAGCTGGGCACCCTGGTCTAGTGGAGGGTGTCCCTGCCCATGGCAGGGGGGTTGGAATTAGATGATCTTTGAGGTCCCTTCCAACCCAAACCATTCTACGATTCTATGATTCTATGATTGATTCTATTATTCTATGATTCTAACTAATTGCAACTACTGCACCTGGCTCCTGGCCTTTAGCCTCTAATTACAGTTTGGCACTGAAACCTGCAAATATTGATTGGTGAAACATTTTATGATAATCATGTGGAAACATTTAGCTGCTCGCTCCTTAATGATATTACTAGAAACATTTTGTAGCTCATTTGGCCATCCTTTCATCCTGGCACTTAGAGGCTTCGCTTTCATACAGAGAAGCCCACGCTCCACAGAGGACTTCTCAACTGGGCTGAGAGCTGCCAGCCATGCACACAGATATTCTCCATAGAGCTTGCTTTGTTCTAGCAAAGAGAATGGTTTCAGAATGTAGATAGAGAGCTATATGCCTAAACACATAGATACACGTAACTGGGCTCACACATAGGCATAAAAAATGGAGTGAGGGTTAGGAATACAAAGAGAAGGGAGTGATAGCAAAATACAAAAATATAAAATAAACATGTTACAGTTTTATAGTACTTCACTTTGACATAGGATCACACATGTTTTTCTATTACTTTTTTTATAACACCTAGGATAATTGTATACAAAAGCTTTCATCGTGCTGGAGAGATTAACGTACTTCAGTACTAAGTCCCTGTTACCTCCAGAGTAGCCTCGTTCGTGTTGGTTTGAAATCCTTCTGGGATATTTTGAATCCCACAACAACATACTGCAGAATTAACAATATTTCTTTGATATTTATCCTCTGATAACAGCCAGGGAGCACAACAATAAGAAGGGATCTATTGTGCTGGGAGCCCTAGCAGCAGCATCCCGATCTCAGAAAGGTTAAGCCCGCGTTTCATCACATCCTGATGCCGTGATGGTAGTCCCCACTGAAAGTGTTGATGTGCAGCCTTCTGCAGTTTCCAAAAGACAGAATATGTCTGGTTTTGAGGGTGGGAATGTTTCCTTAATTCAAATGCCAGAAAAAAAAAAAGATAAAAGAAATTTAAGTTGGTTCATCAAGCTGCTGAAGATGGCTGAAATTAAAGAAAGGTTTGAAGCTGTTCACATGAAATGATCTAAGCATAGACTAGTGAATAGTAGATTTTAATGATATGTTAAAGAAGTAGATGAGCTCTGAGTCAGATGCTTTATTTCAGAATTTTTAGAATATGTCTTCATTTTCTCTGCTCTATTTTATACCAATAAAAATAACGGGATTTTTTAAATTGCACATTAAGCTAATGAGTGTCAGGAAAATTTGTCTTGTGTTTCATGTTATTCAAATGTGGAATATGAGTTTTCATTGCAGTTTTGCTTTAGTGTTAAGATCTTATAGAAAATTTTTTGAATGCTGAGATCCAAGGTCACAGCTGGGCGATGGCCGCAAAAAATTGAATGGCTTTTCGCTGAACAGCCGTGGAAGCCACATAGATCTTTCCTCTTAATTTTTTGTAGCTAGAATAAATACCTATTTTAGGCATCTAAGCCACCCTCCCTTCTTAGCTGCAGAGAGCAGTTGCATGGAAATTCAGGCCATCAAACTGCGATGGCTGAGGGAGGTTTTGAAGAAGCCTTTTTCTCAATGGCTAGAGAGGAAAACCTAATCTAACACCGGATATTTACAGTACAATATGTAAGTTGTTGACAGTGTTTGCATCATTAAATCGGTCCAGATTTTAGTGATTCTACATGCAAAGTCTCAAGGACAGTATCTAAGGGGTACCTTTTCATATTGTTGACATTGCATGCTACCAAAACTAAAAAGAAATTCAGAAGAGGAGTCAGCAGTCCACATCCACTTCCCTAGCATATGAGCTGCAAAGCCTCATCCTCAGAGACCTCCTCCTCCGCCTGCTGCTCCAAACGGGAGTTTTGCCAAGGCAGCCTGGCAACCTAAGCTTTTTGTGTCCTTACCCTTAGTCGGTCCGCTGCCGAATGACAAAACAGGCAGCTTAGAGAAGGCACCCTGCCAACCAAAGGTGCACACACACACACACACGTTTTCTTGCTGCGGTGGAAGGCAGAGGATTTTTTTCCATTGGCTCTGTCTGCACCATCAGTAAACAGCAGGCTCTGGCAACTCGTACCCTTGTGCTGACTGGGATGGCCCTGGAGTCAAGCAGAAGAAAGGCAGAGTGCTGGGGTAGGCTGCAGGTTCATACCTGCTCTAATTTACTCCCCTGAGTTTCACAACAATTTCAGCAACAGTGACTAGGAAAACTGCATAAATGCCTTACAAAGGTATGTTTCGGTTGGCCTTCAAGCTTTACGAATCTCAAACAGCCCTCATTAAATGACCCATATACAGCAAACATTTAGCATTGTGTATGTACAGATTGCTTCTCGCTTCTCCAAAGAAACTGTGTGTCAACATTTAGATGAATGTTCAGATTCTTTTCGGTAGAGCATGAAGCAAAACTAAAGAGCCTGATCATAATGGAGGCTTTTTTTTTTCATTAGGTGTGCAAACAGTGTCCTTTGAATACTCAATGAATAAGAGTTGATCTTTCTTTCAAGCAAATCTGTCTTCTTAAGAAAAATAAAGTACTGTGGAACTTGCAGTTTATAGAACTATTTCCCTAATTTGCTACAAATCGCTATATTATCTATGTACCTCAGATAAGCATTTAAGCTTTTTTCCAGTTACATAGAATTTATTTCTTTGTTACATCTGCCCTCCAGTACAGCCTTCCAGGAAGAACAGCATCAACAGGCCATCCACCATGCAAGCTTTTTTCTTCTATACTGTACAAAAGAACTACTACACTGAAACTTTTTTGAGTTGTAGAGATACGTGAGATAGTTTGATACAGCCTGTATAAATGTCTACTCTGGGATCTTGATGGATCCTGTAGTCTGTCCTTAGCCGCTTGTTATCTTGACTTCACTGTTGTCAAGACCCAAGCTGGCAAGTTTAAAAGTTTCCATGAGCTGCAATTAATCTTGTGAGGTCTAGAGTAGGCATAACCTTAAAATTAAGAGGGTTGTCTGTGTCTATGCAATCCTTATCCTCTTTACAGGAGAGGTTCCGTTTCTAGCTGCTGCAGTTGTAATGTGCCTGCCAATGGGAATGGAAGAGAGAACATGAAATGTAATTTCCCATTATTAGACAAATACATACACCACCACTAGACCATACAGTGGACAAGAAAGAGGGTCTTGGTAAACTGGGAGTAGCATAACAGCTTAACTAATCAATACAAGTGGAGACAATCAAACACTCTAAAACAATTTTTACTCTACACTGCAGTCTGACTTTATGCTTGGTTTACATGTTTTAATAAATGAAAGGGCAGCAGTGGCTGAAAACCTAAAGAAAGCCAGATGTGACTCAGGTATTAAATTTTATAAGTGCACTGGGTATGACTGGGATGGAGTTAACTTTCTTCGTGACAGTCCATATAGTGTTGTTTTAGATTAGTGACCAAAACAGTGTCGACAGCACACCATTGTTTTCGCTATTGCTGAGCAGTGCTTGCACAGCCTCAAGGCTTTCTCTGCTTCTCACTCTGCCCCCACAGTGAGTAGACTGAGGGTGGGCAACAGGCTGGGAGGAGACATGGATGGGACAGCTGACCCCAAGGGACCAAAGGGATATCCCATACCATACGGCATTGTGCTCAGCGTTAAAAGCTGGGGAGGGGTGGGGTGTAATTGTCCAAGGTAGCTGCAGCTCAGACACTGGCCAGACATCAGTCTGCTACAGGGAGGTGTTGAGTGATGGTCTTTGCATCACTTGTTTGTGGTTTTTTTTCCTCTTTGATTCATTTGTGAAATTGTCTTTATCTCAGACCTCAAGGGGTTTTTGCTTTTCTGATTCTCTTCCCAGTCCCTCTGGGGGGGAGTGAGCATGTGCCTGGTTGGTGTTTACTTGCTGGTNGGGGGGAGTGAGCAAGTGGCTGGTTGGTGTTTACGTGCTGGCCAGGGTTAACATCAACCCTCTACAGCATGTCAGTTTCTTCTTTTAGACGTTAAAAAAAAAAAAAAAAAAGAGAGACAACAGCCTAATTATAAATCCAATATTTTTAACTGTTACAAGTATTATGTTTGTTGTGGAATCATTTGTCACCTTAACTGCTGAGTACAAATGTCAAATACCTTTAAAAAAAAGGGTTTTCAGTTGTCTTCTAAACCAAAATGGTACCACTATATAACTATAGTGGCAATCAATATTACCTTATATTAAAAAGGGCATTTTATGAGAGAGTACAGTATGTGAAGACCATGTGTATGCATCAACTTTACCCACAGCAACAGTTTATATTCCATATAGTATATTACTGAAATAATGAACCCCATGCACTCAATTTAACACCTTTGACACCTTTTACTCCCCTGACATTTTTCAAGTTGGAAAACTTTTCATAGAGATCCCTTCCCTGAAATTGCACAAAGTTGACAATCACATGTCAATGAACCCAAGACTTTCTGCCAGAGTCAGAGAGCAAGGGCAGCAGCAAACTCTGTTTCAGAGTACTTCTCTTACTGTTATTCCAGGGGTTGGCAAAATTACCACAGAAGTGAAAACCAGCAAATATATTAAACCATCTCTAAAAACCATACATTTTTTTCAGATTCCCCTCTCTTAACTTCAACTTCTCCTCCTCGCAGCTTTCACAATAAAAAGGGCAAACCTCAGAATAATCTGATAAGTACTTATGTATTTGTGGATTCAATCTCATCTGAGTAAGGACTCTGCACAACATAAACATCTAAAAATATACCTCCCACAGAATTATAGAACCTGAAGAAAATTCACAGAACTAAAAAAGCAATCTAAATAAAACTCTTCATACTTTTTAAATTTCTGAATTAGTTGATCTGAAATATAATGAAAAATTTGTGCATATTTATTTTTTATTTTATCCAAACCAGTTGAGCATCCCTAATTTATACCACAGAGGATGAAGCTGATGGGGAAAGGACAGCTGGGTTGATTACTTTGCTTTATTCATAATGCAGTTTTCTTCCCCTTTTGACATGTGAAACCTCTCAGTGATTTTATGTTCTCCCTCCCCTACTCTAAAAGTACCAATGAAAATATCTTCCTCCTGACTGAGCAGATAGTTAATTTTAAATTAAACAGCTGTGTCCAGGCACAATGCACATACATCTCTGTTGCATAGCAAATGACTTCTAACTGGAATTACCAACGTTTGTTTTTTTGACCTCCAAACAGTTAATTTAATATGTGTCTTAAGCGAGTAGTATGTGACTGATACTGCTAGTGATAATGCAAAAGATTTGGCAGTCTGACTCCAGTTCTCAGTACACAAGGATGGCAATACTGATCACTGTGTAAAGGAGATGGGAACTTAATGAAAGTTCAAAAGCTATTTACTAAGTCAGGCAGGGCAGGACTTTGAATATGGGATCCACTCCATGGTGATAAAACAACATTAAAAATGGTGAGATCCATGGTATGTTGCTCAGGCAAATAACAGGGACAGAAATCTTGGGCTCAGAGGGAAATAGCCTTCTGAAGTGCTTCAGTTCCCTAGGTGCAAGGGAGAAAGAGGCACCTCTGGAGGCCTCACATGCTCAGTTGAGGCACCTGAGTAAGTCAGCCCAGCTATCCCTCTGGAGGCCTTCAGTCACCTCTTCACATGCAGGTAAGAAAGAGACTGCACCACCAGACTACAAAATGCTAGGTGCAAAAACCACCTGAGGTGGACAGACTGGTTCCTTGCCCATTTTTCCTTCTTGCTAGCCTGTTATATTCATTCCTGCAATTATTTTCTGTAAATTGCTCAAGAAGCCAGTGGATCAAGTATGTCATCCACCTTTCTTCTTGCCACGCGCAAGTTAAGTTTACCTTTAATTCACCTGTGTGTAGTGTAAAGTAGGTTCACAATGACTGGCCGCTAAACGGTACTTAATTCCGCCATGCAGAACTGCAAATCACAAGAACAATGAATCACCGTTTATGTAAACCAGAAAATCTAGCTCTGCACTAAGAATAATTCAATCTGTCTGTAAAAAGGATTGTCCACAAATAGCTCCTCCCTCTAAAATGCTTCTACTTGTTTGGAGTTCTCAAAGGACTGGTTCTTTCCTTTCATCTTTTGAAAGTTCAAAGATGATAGAAATGTCAAAAGGGCTAGCAGTAGTGCAAATGATAAGAAAAGCTTTGTTTTGCCTTCCCCTCACCTTCATTTGTATATGTTGTCTCTTTCAAACAATTCTCCAGAGCAATGTATTTCTCTGAAAGGAGTTATAGGAACATGCTTATGTATTTGGCTACTCTCTGATCCCATTTGTATGTTTTCAAAGTCTCACTTTAGCATTAATTTAAACCAATTTCAAGCAGCAGTGCATTCTTCTGTGAAAGGATGAGTGGCATGTGCCTTTATATTCAAAACCTGAATTCTGATTTATTGGCAGAGTAGTTAGCGAAGGAATGGCCTGAAGAATGTAAGGTGTGTAAGGTTTTTCAAGTAAAGTTTTAAAGCCATTGCTTGCTTGCTTCCTGCCTTCCCTCCTTCTCTCTCTCTCTCTGTCTCCGTACTCTCCCTCCCTCCCTCCCCTCTCCCGTAATCCATACGCTGTGCCAAAATCCAAATTCCTTGCATTTCAGGCCAGAACATCCATTTAAATAACTTTTTTTTTTTTTCATGTGCAAGGCAGTTGAATCTTGCCTTCAAAAAATATGAATCACAGGGTGGTTGCAGCAGGAAGACCTCCAGTCCTAGCCGTTGCTCAAAGAGGGTCACGTAGAACAGGTTGTTCAGGGCTGTGGCCAGCTGGGTTTTGAATATCTCCAAGGATGCAGACTTCACAAACTCTCTGGAAATCTCTTCCCTTGACCACACTCACAGTAAATGAGAGTTTGGTGGGACTGGTTTATCTTTAAATGGAATGCTTTGTATTTCAGTTTATGCTCATTGCCTTCTGTTCTGTCAGAGCCCAGCTTCACCAGGTGTTTTTATATATGGATAAGATCCCTCTGTGTCTTCTTCTTTCCCAGCAGTCCCAGCTCTCCCAGCCTCTCCTCATATCAGAGATACTCCAATCCCTTATTTACCTTTGTGACCTTTCAGTTTACTCACTCCAGTATGTCCATGTCTCTCCTCTACTGGAGAGCCCAGAATTGGACCCAGCACTCCAGATGTGTCTCACCAGTGCTGAGCAGAGGGGAAAGATCACCTTCCACAATCTCCTGGTAATGCTCCTCCTAATGCAGGCCAGCAGACTGTTGGCCTTCTTTACCAGAAGGGTACGTTCCTGGCTCAGGCTGACTTGTTGCCCACCAAGACAGGGCCTCTTCTGCAAAAGCTTCTTTCCAGCTGGTGGGTCTGTAGCTTGTGCTGGTACATGAGGTTATTCCTCTCCAGGTAAAGGCCTTTGCTGTACCCTTTGTTGAACACAATGAGATTCTATTTGAACCATTTCTCCAGCCACTCAAGGTCACTGTCAACATGAAACCAGGTCTATTATTTGCTTTTCAGGCAATTTTAGTATATAATGAAGCAAGTACATGAACTCAGATTAAAAAACAATTAATATTCATTACAAAGACTAAAAATTATTTTTTGTTTGAACTAGAGCTGCTTTTGTAGAGTATTCAAATATAATTGTCATTTTACAGTAATAAGTGAAAACAAACAAACAAGACTCTTTTGTTCCTCCTAGACTGTAACCCTTGACATCTGTGTGAAAATTCCCATCTCATTTTTTTGCTAAGAATGTATCTAACTTTGACTTGCAGTTAGAAGAATTTCATCTTTTAGACTGAAAAACTGTGTATTCTCAGACTTGAATTTCCCATATGGAAATGCAAGTCTGTGGTCAATTGTATTTTTCTTTAAGTGTCCTAAAACTATGCTGAGTTTCCTGTAGCTATCATGATAAGATGTATCTCCTCACTCATTTCATCATTCTCAGGTGTCTGGGTTGTCTTTACACTCTCTCTTGAGCTGTAGAAAGTAGAACACAATACCATGTACTCGCAGTAGTTACACTGGTACTAAAATACAGTAGTAATAGAGGTAGGGTTTGTTTGCCTAAGTGTAGGTGTCTGGTGAAAATTTAAATGCACATGCACATCTTACCTAGTTTCTAGCTGCTGCCCCCAAAGCGTCTTCATTTCTGATAGGTCCTTTGTCATATCTCTGTGATGTGCTCAGGTGGTTTGGGTGCTGAACACTTCATACGGCACTGGGCACCTGTTCAGACAGCTGAGTTTTACCCACAGTGTCCCTACACGCAGTTCATCAGTTAATGTATACATCTGCTCTGTCATGTTAATCTCTTGATCATAACATTGCATGAGAAATTATATTCATCTAAATATTTATCTCTCTTTTTTTCCAGAGTCGTTTCTTCCTAGGCTAGCAGCTATCTTGCTTGTCCTAGAGTCTTAATCTTTTTCTTGGCTTTGGTTGTACACTTCAGTTGGTGCTGAAATTTCCACTTTACTGAGCAAATTATAATACCCTCAAACCATGTTCTCATTATGGTTCCAATTTTCTCAGTCTTTGAATATCAGAAAGCTGTATAATAATACAAGAAAATTGTTTTTATGTTGTCTTCCAAAGACTAGGAGGATCTAATTTTAAAAAATGTCCCTTTAAAGTGATTTATTCCTTATGAATATAGGTAGAGACATACCAATCAACCGTCTAATGAAAGGCATGTTTCTTTCATATCATTCAGTCTCCTAAATGATTTAGTGCAGTATAACATTTCAGATGCCTTACAGAAATCTAAATATGTCAACACCTTGTGTAATCTCGGTCTGTTTAATTTTCTGTTCTGCAGATAGAAGAATTACAGAGTTCCCTGTTTGCTGTAATTTTTGTCCTTTGATTTTGTGTGTACTCAAAGAAAGGTACATCAGCATTAATACTGTCAGACTGATGCAGTCATATGGTTGCAAGAGATTTATTTAAATGAAAGGAAAAGTAGATTTTATCCTTGCTGATGCTAATGGGCCAGTACGTCTTCATGAATCATAGAGGAGCAAAGTGCCCTGGTCTGTACAAACATTTAGCTAAAGTCTAGCAGGATGACATCCTGGGGGTAAGTTGAGGCCAAGGAGAAAATGGTGACTGAATGAGAAAACAAAGCCAAATGCAGTTCGAGCTGCACCATCCCACTTTTTACTGTCCCAGGGTGGGAACCTGAAATGTTTCAGAAATCATACGAACCTTGTGAAAAAGTTATCTGTGTTTGAGATCAATCTCAAGATTCCTGGAGGAGGTGGCAGGGGAGGAGTATCTCTTGTCCCTGGATGTGTTTAAAGAAAGGCTGGATCTGGTACTTAAGGACGTGGTTTAGTAGGTAATAGGTGGTAGGGGGACAGTTGGACTAGATGATCCTTGAGGTCTCTTCCAACCTTAATGATTCTATGATTCTACTTAGCAGAGCTGACCTCTGTTTCCTGTGGGCTCAGCAGAAGGTGCAGAATAGTTCTGAGCTGAGGGAATATTTGTCCGTCCGTCCCTGGCGTGCTGGGACTGTCCCTAGTGTCCCCTGGTGGGGACATGTCAGTGGAAGGCAACTTGGGAATATTGTCAAGTGGGACTTTGTGCTTCATCCCTAAGGGAAATGGCTCATCGCTGCTTGATTCAACTCCCTCCCCAATCTTTCTTTTCTACCAAAAATTTAACATTAAGCTCTTAAATTCATTTTAATACTGTTACATCATCATCAATACTCCTTAAAGGTGTTATTTCCCTGTGCAGCAAATTCCTGAACTGTAAAAAAACCTAAAAACAAAACACCACCCTCATAAACAATTAGAAGCAGAAATTATGTGTTCTACATAAAATATTCACTCAGGCCTCATGTTCAAAAGTGTTGTAAATATTTGGCTATCTTTGCATAACTAAAAGAGACCATCTAGATACCCCAAAACAGGCACATAAAACTGAAGGGAAACAGAAATAATTACAATAGAACTATAAGCACATTTATGTGATGATTAATTCTATCTTAAATTTTATGTTGCAAGTTTGATGATAAAAGAAAATGTAAAGGTAATTTCACATACAAATATATGCCCATTTTTTAAACATATATCCGTTCAAATGTATCTATTTCTGTATACTTAAGATGGAAGAATTTATTACATTTCTCCCATTCATTTAAGTTATTCTATAATGAAACAATAGTACTATTTCACCTTTTTATCTGGGTACAAGTATCTGGAGGGAGTGGGGAAAGGAACCAGATAACTTGAGCTACAGTACTGTTGGATGAGGGAAGCATGGAGAGAACAGATGCACAGCTCCTCCAACAGCATCCAGCTGTTCTTTTCCTCTCAGTGTTCAAATTGCGGTAGTTCTTACAGTCAGCTTATTACTTCAAAAATGTTTCCGGACTATCTTATTCAGCTAAATAGGTGTTTTTCTTTAGTCCTGCTGTACAATCAACCTGCATGAGTAACTGTCTAAGAATGTTTATAGGACATTTAATCAGCAGGAGGTACTTACATTTACAGAGGTATTAGGAAATCCCCTGTGGCTTTGTACCTAATTTAGTCATCTTTAAGGCTTAGTATATTTACTGTTGCAGCTGGGGACCTGTACTGTCAAAAGATTCTCAGTATAGAAAGAAAATGCAGCACCTCATCTGGCTAAAGTGAAATTCAACAGGTTTCAGGAAGGTCCAACTGCTCTGCTAGATCGGGAGTTACGGTCCTTGTGCCCTGAAAATTTTAAGTAGAAATTCATCCATTGAAAAAAAAAATATTGAAGATGATTTTTCTTTATGGATGGAGAGTAATGAAAAGCATGGGACTGAATACTTAAGTATTAAAAATGGAACCTACATTTTCAACACACAGAGAAAGAAATTTCCTCCAAACTGAAAAAAGATTAAAAAGACCCCCTTGCTATATCCTTCAAATCATACTCCATCAGAGCTAGCATGGCCAGCTGCCACTCATCAGGGCCACACACAGTATTCAGTCCTTGGCTCTTCTATTTATTATGATGAAATTCCACTTATTTCACCCTGATAGAGATGAGAAATGTGTACCTGAAAGCATTAATCAAATTGGAAACAAATATATATCCTCTGGGATTAGCCAGAATATTTTGCCTACTCATTTTCTTCCGGCTCATGTTGGAATTAATTCTTTTGAGGAGAAAATGGGAACTAAAATATTGTTCTCAACTTTTGATTAAAATATGTGATATCATATTAGAGTTTGTGCAGAATTAAATTAAGAAAGGTGCTGTAACATTACATAATGCTACAGGAACTGATGCAATGCGACAAAGCACAGTCTGAACGGTATTATTCCTGACATTTAAGCAGATTTTGTCTTATTGTTTTCTTAATTTTTGCACTACTAAGCCCAGATGCTTTGGACTGAATATTTCCCTTGATGCTCTGCGGCAGCGTGGTAGCTTTTATTGCTGTTTTTGCTCGCAGGCAGATTCCATCTCTGGTGATACACCACATTTTGTTTGACAGAATGAAGAAAAGACCAGATTGTTTGGTAAAACTAAGAAATGGAGAAAATGTGGTCTGTAGTACCTATTTTACCAACTTTAAAAAAATCAGCACAGTACTTATACACATGCTCAAGGACTACTGGTGCCACTGGTACTCCTGAGAAACTTAATGGTAAACACTTGCACTGTCAGTAGTGGCATAAGGGGAAAAAGGGAGCAGGTGAAGAAATCACACAGTGAAGCTGTTCACAACCTAAAGCACAGATTGCAGGGTCATCTAGCGGGGGAAAGGCTGTGTAGTATCTTCCATATCTAAAGCCAGACTGCATCACTAAAAGCAGATATATCTGTACAGTTGTCCTGTTTTGATGTTATATCTGAGAAAAGAGATATTCACAGCTAAGAATCACAAAATGGAGGACCAAGAAAAAATAAAAGCTGATCCTCATTAAACAGATATATAGGGCTCAGTTCCTGAATGTGGCTTAACTAAGTTTCAGTTTATTACACAAAAAAACAAATGGGAAGCAGAAACTTTGAAAAAAAATCAGCCAAAGAAGCAACTTATCAAAAAACCACCTCGGACATATGGCATCTCCATTTCCAAAAAGGACTAGAAAGTCATCCATTACAATTAACTCCCTCACAGATGCCCCAAAGGAAACAGCTATAATGATCATGATGCTTTAAAATGATAAACTCTTTTTGCAAGCTCCTGGCACCTGGATCTAAGCCTCCTTTCATATGCCCCGGCCTTGAGGTTGGCTTCTAACCCAGTTCTGGATGAAATTCAGTGCATTTAATGGCTGGTTTGAACAATACCAATGTGGAGGGCAGGACTGCGTGACATAACTTTATATCTACAGTGCAGATAACATTCTTGTAGATTAGTTAAGCCCTATGTGCCCTGAGACCCAAATGGCTTATCCACCCCACACTAGTTAGTATATTGTATGTACCTGCTGTTTTTCCATTAAAGCTTACATTTCGTGGTCGTAGTCCTAGACTATAGACATGTATATCACAAAAGCTGCTACAGTGGGCTCAGGCTGGTGTTACCCTCATTGTGACTGGTCCCTGCGTGGATCCACCAGGACGACAGCACCGTGGTTACCCATCCCCGGCTGCTGGGGTTGTGTCAGCTTGGGCAGGAGATGCTCGAGTCTGTCTGCACAACACCTATACGTGCTCTCCCTGACCCAAGAAAGGATGACTCAAGCCCAGCCATGGTACCAACTGCAGCAGAGTCAAGGATGTTCCTTACTTACACAGGGGAAGCCATTAGGGATGAGACTGTTACTTCTTTAGAGAGCTGAAGGCCATTCCTTATAAAGCATACACAGCCCTGTTTTCTGTGATGCACAGAAAGAGTGGAGCAGAGCACAGGCAGGGAACACTTTAGTGACTGACATCAGTCACCCTACAGCCAGCTTTTCATTATGCAATGCTGCAGTGCTTGTAAGGTGAAGGTGACTGAGCAATCTTCTAGATGAATCACAGAATCACAGAATCAGCTCTGAAGAAGAAAATGTCAGCACGATCTTCTGGTGGTTGGTTTTCAGTGCTCCCTCTGTTCGTATTTCTGCTCTAACAAATACTCTGTGCTTAAGTCGTGTATTACTGGGCTGATTGTAAGAGGTGAACATGAGGCCAGAGAGGCAGGGAAGGAGTTAACTGCTGCGATGCTACTGCACTTGGTTGCAGGTTGCAGGTTTCCTAGCCAAGGGTTTTCTTGCGTGGATTTAACTGATGTGATAAGACACACCTGTCAAACCTTTGAAAGGTGACTGGTGACTTTGTGTACTGCACTGGAAAGATGGCAATTTAGAGTGATGAGGTCTAAGAAACAAAATTCTTTCAAGGTCTCCAACTGTGCATGCAAAAAGACTGAGGTACCCATTTGAATCTCTCTGAAAATAAATATACATAATATTAGAGCTATGATTTAATCATAGTATGGCTGATTTTTAAGCACCACACAGATTTGCTTAACTCCGAACTGTTTTTTCCTCTTTCCAGGATGTACCTCTGTAAAATGAGAGTGTTGTCTGACTTCCTCACCTCAGTTTGTACCACATTATCCTGCCTGAATGCACTGAGAACCCTACTGTGCCAACACTCAGGGTATAAAATAGCATCATCAGAGGCAAGAGCCCAGAGCAAATAGCATACAAAGAATTGCTGTAACTGTGGCTGAAACCAAGTGGATTTGTCTTACCTGAAATTATGAAGGTTGGGATGGATAGCTGACTTTTTCTAGCATTAAGATTAAGAGGGAGAAGGACAAGATGAAGGCAGGTTCTGGGTTTGATTCTATGTGCATGATCCTATGAACTACCTGACAGTACCAGTGGGAGTAGCAGATGCGTACAACTGGATGCCTGCTTAAATCCAAGTTTCTTCAATCAAATGTTTTTCAGGTAATTCTCTGGAAAAGGCCAAGCCTAGATGTTTGGAGTCAGTCATACTTTTTGTTGCCTTCCTCATAATATCAATAATAGTTGTGTTTCTGGTTCAGCGTCCCTGCATTTGTTGGAATAGTCAGTGGGCAAGTGCCTGGTAGCTTTTAGGGAAGCTGTGATCCAGTGATTGCTTCTCAATGTATGTGGAACCACGTGGTCCTTCTCTGCCTCCCACCACCACCACCACCACTATACATCCCGATGTGCCGTGGGCATATGCACAGCTCTCTGTGAAGGTGTCAGGAGCAGAACATGACCCTTCCCATCTGCCTGCATGAGGGAACAAGGGAGGGATCTAGTCTGAAATTTTCAGACTGTTGGTTTATGTGGTGGTTTGGTGGGTTTTTGTTTGCTATTTAAGAGGCCAAATGATAAAAATCTGATGTGTTTTACTGAAAAGTCAATTCTGGTGAAATATTAGATTTTAAAAAAAGCACCTTTTGAAGGCATTTTTCTTTTTTGTTTGTCTGAAAATAACAGTATTGTTAAACGTATGCCAATTGTAAAGAACAGAGCAGCACATGCAGTGTATTTGTCTTATGTCAGTATCTGCTCAGCATTAGGTGTGATTCACGTCTTCTCTGGGCCACACAGAAAAAGCTGGCATGCTGACCAGAGTTCATTCGTACCCAGCTAGACAGACCTACCAGGAGACTGACAGCAAATGGTGCTCTCTTGGAGATAACAATGACAATCAACAACTGGACATTAACTTTTTAACAACTGGCAGCCAAGAGGGACAGAGCACGTGCAGATGCTGTGACTAGAGTTTCAAACCAAGGACGGAGATCTCCACATCCTTTACTCGAAGGTGATTGCCTGGTGCAAGGAGTGAATGAATCCTGGGGGTGGTGAGCCAGAGAAGTGAGTGATGCTGCCATCACGGACACGTGTGCATATTTTTTCTTCATTTAAAGCTGAGGGGACTCTTAATAACTAATACCTTGTTTTTAAAAGTTATTGCAGACCTGGCTTGTGCCCTGGCTGCAGAAGACGTCAGGCTGCGCTGCAGCTGCTGAAAGAGTTACTGTGAGACCTAAAGGAGCCCACAATAGGAACCTTCTTGAGGAGAGGAGTGAGGGTTGAGCAATAAACAAGCAGGTCCTGGGTAAAAGCCAGAGGTGATTTTGCTCCTTAGACCTGGTGACAAACTGAAATATTTTGTTTTCACTTCTCAAAATGAAGTGTCTCTTATCAGCCCCCAAATAATCCTACAAGTTACAGGGAGATTCTAGAAGCTTTATTTCTATTCCGGAGTGGAAGAAACTTTGAATTAATGGGAATGAATCAATTCCACCCTGTCCTTCATCACTGAAAGTATCATTCTGCATGGGCACCTTGGGTGATCATCTTTCACTTTCTGAAGCAGTGGCTCATAATAATGGCCTTGAGGAGGCTTGCGGACTAGAAAAGATACGATCTGTTAATCACTGTTGCCTAGTTCCATTCTTGTGCCATGTTGGATCCAAACAGTGAGTTGTCACAAGGGTAAGAATCAATTTTAAACAGTAAAATACATCAAACAGTGTAGTCCGCTAAATTGTTCCAATACAGATTAATGCCTTTTCTTTTTTTTTTTAAGCAGCTGTCAAGTGCACAACAAGCAAGATAAATCTTCCCATTTTCTGTGTGTTTTGATCTGCACATCTGCAAGACTAACATCTGCTATTACATTTTTGTATTTGCATAATATTTTGCAGTCAGATCACAGGTATATTTTTAAATAGAAAATGATAATTCAAAATACATGATAATCAAGGAAAATTTAGTACACACTAAAAATAAAAATTACAGGTTTTTTGCTTGCTTTGTTTTGTTTATTTTTTGAAGAGTGTAAGGGGAGAAGAAATCTTATGTTTGTATTATGAACTCCTGTACCTACCTGTAACAGCAGGCACGCACCCCTCTACGAGCTTTGTGTAGCTTTGTGTTTTTTCTTGTTAAGAAAATCTTTACTAAGCAGGAGCATGTAGGAGCTGGCTGGAACAAATTGGTCATGGAATGGCAGTAAAAAAAAAATTGAAGGTGGATATTTGCTGAGTAAAACTACTCAAGACACAGGAAGGAAGAAAAGACACTTAAAGTTACAGTTATTCTCTGCCATTTGAGATGGCGACCAGCTCTGTCTGTCTGCAGTGTGCATGGCTGTACACACAAGCAAGAGGGGGTTGCACCTCCATCTTTCTAAGCATGTTAGGCATCAAGTCAAAGTTAGTTTCTAGGCTCCCTCTACAGTCAATGGAGAAAAATAGTTACTTCTGGAGGGCAGGTTCCCCTACTTTCCTTGGACCTGTATTTTCCAGACTTCAAGGTGACTTGATACGGATTTGTGAACAATGAAGTGAATTGCCTGCGTACTTGAGGACCTTAACAGCAAAGGTAGGAGTATGGAAATGACCACGTCTGCTTATACTTTTCCATTCATCACTTAACAGCTATCCATGTTTATTAAACAGAAAAAAACCCTAAGTATTTTTAGGTTTCTGTGAAGACGTCTTCTATCCTCTGTGACAAAATGAGGCATCTGGGCAATTTCAGCAATGTATGATTTTTATGTAGGTAGTATTTATTCCTATACATTTATTGTAAGGTTTAGTAAAGATTCATATACAGGTTTTGAATTATTGCATTTAAATCCATTAACTGGAGCTAAGTTCTTCTTCATCCACCACCTCAACAGGAGATCTGTCACTTGAGAATTTGTTATCATCAGCTGTCATTAGCATCAGACAACTTATGTCCTTTATGGTCCTTTTATCTTCTCCAATGCACTAGACCATATATGGAGAACATACTTCCATAGGCTTCCATAAGTTTTAATCATCATAACCCTCTGCAGATTTAGCAAGTCTGGTTCTATCACTTTCTTGAGCTATTCCTGGCTGTGACCTCATCTCTGTTGAATGATGACAGTTTGTTCTGGGGTTTTTGTTTGCTTGTCTGTTTGTTTGTTGGGGTTTTTTAAATTATTTTTTTAAACTGACATGGTTGAAATAATTCTTTCCTCCTGTTAAGGAGTATGTCGTGGAAGGAGACCTTCAAGGAGATCTGAGTGCTATATTCATACAATAGACAAGAACAAGTTGTTCCAGTGACAAATACAAAAGATGAACGTTAGGATAACCTTTGTGATAAAGACTCTGTGTGAATTTAAATAAGAACTAAAAAAAGAGAAGGGTCAGACAAAAGGCAATGAGATAAATATTCTCTGTCAAAATATACGAAATAGATTCTGCTTTGGAGATCTAAATTAGCATGGATATTGCAAATGCAGTAACGACTGCAACAAGAGGGGAGGAGAAAGAGGCTGTTTCCATCCTCTAAAATGGATACCGTCAAAGTCAAGGTGTAAATAGCTGTAAGTTGCTCCTGAGTTAGTATTCACTGCTCCTAACTCCAGGTGCTAAGCTCTGCCAGCAGACACCGATAAACACTGACAGAAAATTGACCTTATAAACAGTTATGGACAATCTCAAAATCCAAATTAGTTATTGCTATATGCTCCAGATTTTGTCTCTAATAACTAGCAGAGAGCAAGCTCTCTTGCAGCATACTTTTCTTAGCAATACATGCTGAACGAAAGTTAATAAGTAATTGTGAAACAGAGCTTTGTTTTCACAGGGTGCAGTGATTAATGCTCCATTGCATTGTCCCACCACAGTCACTGTGTTTTAATTAAAAATATCATGCTACCATGGTATTTGAAAACATGCAGGTTTAAGCCACTCTGGTTTGCTCCATAGTCATGACCTTAAATTAAATGAACAATAAAAGCCCTCCATTATCAGGCTGGAAGGACTGGCATATTTCTGTACTTGGCTTTGAAAAGGCAATTTTTCTTGACATTGCGAACACTAGATCCCAGCTTCATTGTTGGTGCCAAATCTTCTGACAGAGCAAAGGTAGAAGTTAAGCTCATACATCAAGAACACTACAGTTTCTTGGTAAGATCCCCAAACTGTAAAATCCCCAAGAAAGTAGTAGCTGCTTTTCTTCTTCCTGGTAAGTTTTGTTACTACTGCATTGGAGAAGATATAAATGCCGAAAGACTAAATTCTTCAAATATGGTAGAGAGTAAAAATGAAAGACAGAATTTTGTTTGAAATGCCACATAAGCTAGGAATATCTATTTCAGGAATAATTTGAGGATTACAATGAAATTCTTGGAAATTGCATTGTATTAATAAAATACTCCAAAGGATTATGTGATACCTTACCATGATAAAATTTCATATCAGCATTTGAGAATATGGAAACTGCACTGATATTTCAAGTGCCTGTATGAAAACCCTGTGACGTGTAGTAGAAAGGAGCTTGAATTTTCCTCAGTACCACCAACAGGCATGCTCAGCTTTTGCAGTTCTATGCACACATGTTCTAAAAGTGTAATAAAATGGGTGGTGAACTCTACAGCTGCCATCCGCATCCAGACAGGCAGGCTTGCTCTTCTTCTCTTCCACATGCATCTGCATCCTGGAGTCAGGACAAAAACCTGTTGGGGACAACCTGAAGTGAGACCACAACAGTCTTCAAATCAAGACCTACCCAGTCTCCTTTAGGCCTCCAGGATGAGCTGGGAACCCCAAGTTGCTTTAATAATTAAGCACATTCTTTTCTGGGAAGATGACTGGTGCCAGTGCTGTTTACAACTTAGCTTCTTCAGGGACATGTGCACATGTAATGTGACATGGATAATCTTTCTGTAAGGTTATAAAAACAGTAAGCTCTTTACTCCTACACCAGAAGTGCTACAGTGGCATCAACAGATAAATAGATAATATATAACTCTTCCCTTCCCTAAAGCTAATAGGAGTGCTTTGGATGCTTTGTTCTGCTGCTGAATATTTTTCCGCAGTCTTTTCCCCTGTCTTATCAAACCTCGTGGGTGAAAAAATTTTCTGTCCCCAAAGCATCCCTCTCCACACCACCAAGGTATCTCTACTCAGGTAGTTGAATAAATAATCTTATCCCCTGCCTGGCTGATGAACAGCATAGCACTGCAGGCAGAATGCAAGCTGCATGTTTACCAAGGACTCCCATAATACTGCAGTTTTCTGATAGATTAGGTATGCATAAGCTTTACTTATGCAGATTGCCCCAGATCCCTTCACCTACTCTCTGTATCCTTGACCACCTGGAGAAAAATCTGGTGAAAGCTGTTTTGAAACAGCTCATCTGAAGGAGCTATATTTGATTCTCCACTGAATCCCCAGACCCTTTTTCCCACAGATCCTCTGGCATAGCTCGGGTGGGTTATGGACCCATTACCTTGCCCATGCCCCAGGTTGAACAGGACATCTCCTCTCAGAAGCAGCTCTAGCACAGGGCTGATGTGTTCCCTCAAGCTGGAGTTTCCCAGTGTGGAGATTGCGGCAGTGACCCTGGCTGATCGGGCTGCCCGTGGCTCCTCTGGTTGTGCCACCACTGCTTGTGAAGCTGGGATGTGAAGCTTTGTCAGTGAACTGGTCTGCAGGTATGTGTTTCTAGTTAACCCACACTCCATTGAATGGTCAGAAGGGCCCCACAAAAAGTGAAGTGATTACAGCTCATGGGGCTACCCAGAGAAGGACTGAACCTGGAGGGGTGACAGGGGCTGGGGGCAGAGCTCCATGAACTAGTCATGCTGCTGAGGAGTATCAAGAAACTAAGGTCCCGATGGTGAAGATGCTGCCCTGCTGTCAGCTGTTCTCGGTGCCACAGCTTCAGCTCTTCTAACCCAGAAGTGGTTACTTGGGCATTTGCAAATGCCTCTTGCCTTTCTGCCTGTAGGATTAAGGAAATACCCCATTTGTGTCTATGCCGACATCGGCTGAATGCAAACACGTGCACTAAATATCCAAAATCCCTTCCTAACCTCACTGACATGGGAATAATTTTAGCTTCCTACATGCATTTCATTTAGATTGTCTATCCGCTTTCACCATTAGTATTTTCGATATAAATCTTTGGTAAGGTCACCAGGTGCCCCAGTTTCACGTGTGTCCCGTTTTCGTAACAAGTCACAGAGATGGTAAGGTGCCCTAGTTTTTAAAACTGTTGGAGAGCCTTCTGCTGCCTTGGGTGCATAATTATCAAGTCTTTGTGAAAGAGACAAAGAGGACTGTCACAGGAAGGAGAGGCATTTTAAAGTGACAGCAAAGTAAAATACTACTTTTTCTTTCCTGTTGAAAGTGCATCAAACTCTCCCTGATCATTTACTGTTAAGATTTTCTGCCATGCCTGGTTGTTGATATTCATAAATATTTCAACCGAAATTCAGATTTAAATGAACTGTAATTTTATTCACTGTAAAGGTATGTAGTTACAGCTGTCAAAAAAGCTATCAGTTTTTATTCCACCTGATTTTTTTTCCTAACGCTACTGTAAAAATTGAAACCAGCTCACTGATCCAATGCACCTTTTGTTTTGCAACTGAAATCCTTTGCTAATTTTTTTTTTCCAAATTGGTAGTTGATTTATATCATGCTTACATGCTAAGCCAAAGTATTGCTTGTTCTTCACTAATTTAATCTAAAAGGTGAGTGAATCCGAAGTGGTAAGTGAATAGTGCCAAGGCAAGTGATTGATGGTGTGAGCCCTTCTTTTCCACAGCTAGCTCCAGGCCTGACTGCTGAAAGTCCCATCTCCAGATCTGGGCTTCAGTACGTTCCTGCCCACAGTCAACCTCATAAAAATTAAAACCAAAGGGATGTCAAGAAGAAAACAAGAGTTAAGAATACAAAAGGCTGAAAAAGACTATCTGTTTTGGAAACAGCAACAAGCTCTACTTAGTCATGGTTGGATTTAAATACCTTTTTAGGTGAGTGACACACTTCTGTTCAAATGTCTTGATCGGAGCTATAAAGCAAAGCATTTGAGCCAAGTAAGGAAGGTAACATCTGGCATTCAAAAATTCAAGTATCCTTGAAATTATATACAACAGCATATTCATTCCTCTCTTTGCCCTTTTTTTTTTTTTTATAGTTGTTTAACACTTTCCCTTCCAGTCAAGGGCAATAATTGTTATTTTTATCAATTCCTCAGTGAATCTCTTAAGTTAGTTCTTTAAAATTGATGTACTTTCAGTCTCCATGTATATTGAGGTAATAAAGCAAAATTCAGTCCCCTTCTGCCAAAGCTATGTTTTTATATCACTCTGATCAATTCAGGGCCCAATGGAAAAAGCAAAATGAAACAAAATCTACTACTCTTCTTTTTTTTTTGAGAACACACTGATGATGATACAATCTCTTAAAGTGCATAATGTTCTGTAATACCGTGCTAAAATAAAACTACGTGGCACTAGTAAGTTTGTGCATCTTATTTCTTAATTTCAGCTCTCAACTAGACCTGCATGTCTGTTCTTCAGAGCCAAGCCCTCTGAATGCTTTCTAAAGGGAATTTGATTAGATCCTCACATTGCAAAACAGATACTTCTGCATGTCCAAGAGTCCTGCAAGCAAAGCGTAAGCTCTATAAATGTGTTTCTTTAGATGTAAAAGAGAAAAGCAGGTCGCTCCATGGCTCTTGCCCTGAAAGGGAGGAGTGACGTGCTGCTAGTACCCATTATAGCGCTCTCTGCACCGTTTCATTAAAACCTTTCATCTTACTAAAGTGGATGGGGAAACCGAATCTAAGAGATAAAAAGCCCTCAATAACTGCACACAATTTAGCTCCCAAATGGAGCCTAACATGATTAAAATAATAAGCATCATGCTGTGCTCAACAGCATTTCAACGAATGCAACTAGGGTATAAAACATTAAACATGTCACCAATGCAAAACATTTTGTATTAAAACTGCAACAGCAATTCTGGGAGAGCATTACGGTGTGGGCTAGGCTGCTGTCAGTCTAAACGTGCTGGTAAAGATGGGAAAGGTTTGCTGACATGGCCAAGGACTGGCCAAAAATGCAGTCCATGCCTTGCCCCGGAGAAAGGCATATGATGGAAAGGCTGATCCTGTCTTTGAAAAAATGCCAACGAATTCCATGAACCTCCAATAAAGTCTGAAGTCCTGAGTTATTAATGATGCTACTCATTAGCTCCTTGCCTAAATACAGAGATGGCCACAGCCTCAGACTCCTCTGCAGTGGCTGCCATCCCCCAGGCCGGAGGGCTGGGGCTGCAGGGGTGGTTGTCTCATAGCACCAGGACTGCAGTGGGCAGTCACCAGAAGGTACGCCAGATGTTGGGAATTATTAAGAAAAAAGAAGAGGCAAAACAGCATCATCATGGCACAGTATAAATCCACAGGGTGTTTGCATCTTGAACACTTAATGGAGATCTTAGGTCTCAGAGAAGGTGATGTAGAAGGAGGAAAGGTCCGGTGGAGGCAGCGAGAAGGGTCAAAGGAAGGGAGCGGTTTTAAATGAGGAATAACTATGTAGACTAAGGGCTCACCAGATGGGGAAAAGAAATAATTGAGGGGGACACAGCACAGTTAATATGCTGGCTGATCTGAACATCAACAGGGAATGGATTTTCCCCATCTTTTTCAGCGCAAGAAGCAAGGAGGATCTAATGAAACTAGGAAGCGGCAGATTTAAAACAAGAAAAAGGGAATGTTTTTCACATTTGCATATGTAAACCTTGAATCTTACAACTGCATGTGGTGAAATTAAAAGTTTGCCTGAGGTCAAGAAGCAGTTGAACAAATCGAGGGGGCAAAAAATGCAGCAAAGGCAAAGACTCTGTTCCTGCTCAGGAAATCTCTGAGCCACAAGTTGCAGAAGACTGGAAGAGTATTTTGAGGAAGTATTTCTGAGTATGTTAATACTGCAAAATAATTGCTATTGTTAAAATTTTATACTGCTTTTATGGTGCCAGCCCTCCTGGACTGGACACAAGGCTGGCTAGACTTTTCTCAGCCTAATCCTTCTTACGATTTTATGTTGTATATATTTAAAATGGAACTAGAAAGATGTAAAAATTAAGTCCATAGTTTAAAATACGGGGAACATGAACTAGGAGATGTTTTGTTGTTGTTGTTTAAATTATATCCCACTGTGGCTCTTTGTGAAAGTGATCTTTCACAGTTTCAATCATCCTGGGAGCAGCAAAAATATACAACTCTTTTGCAGTCAGTAAGTGCTGTAAATAATTTTCCCTGGATGACTGGCTCTCTGGAATATCCACTATTGCCTTTGACAATTCACTGGTTTCATTGGGAAAAGAAATAATTTCTGACATACTACGCTGTGCCTGATAAAAAAAGCTACCATGATTTTCTATCATGTGTCAATTTTAACTTCTCTGGCATACTGAAAATCTGTTGATTAACAGCAAAATCATGGAATGCACTGTGGTACATCTAAGAAATATTTTTTCTATAAAGACATCACGAATAATACAGTTTCATCAGATGAATTTGGTCTCTCTGGTTACAAAAAAAAAGTATGTCACATGGAAAATGCAAATGTGGCCACTGTCGTCAGGTTATATTAGTGTGACATAAGGACGATAGGCTTTGCAGCCCACACGCGGGACCAGTAATGCAATCTCCAACTATCTTCTGTTGTCGTCTTGAGAATAGAGGTATAAATTTTAAAGATCTGAGCGTTACTTGAACTTAAACAGAAATCTGTTTTCTGTAACAGAATTTATTCTTCTGATTTATGGCATAGATTCAGGCCTCTGGGCATTTCAGAACTCCTGAATGTACTTCTTTACATTGCACTTCAAACCATGTAGCTACATTGCCTGTAGCTACATAAGCTTTGGGTTGATTTTTATGAATTTTCTTGCTTTCTGTAATAGGAATGGGCAGGTTAATAACAGCTGAAACAGTTCAGGTTACCACATTTCTGAACTGAAATAATCTATACCTGGCCAGACCGTAATCTTTTTATAGTCAATAACTTCTATGACAGCATCTGTCTATTGAATCTGAAAGAAAGAAAGAATATAGTTGGCTGTAATTAGCATTGAGCAGTACATTAAATAGACTGGCATGAATTTTCTATTTCCTATTGTTCCACTGTCATTCAGGAACATCTGAGTCTCCATTTTGATGTGAAAAAAAATCCTGGAAAAGGAATAAGAAAACCAAAAAGCAAAAAAGCTGTCTCATTTGTTTATCTTTGTTTTGTGTCACTGAGGAATGAAATGCACCAAACACTTTCTACACTATGCCTTTTATGTCAAGTGAATTGTTTTTCTTCCATTTAAGAAAATTGAGCTATACTGCAGAAAAGGGAACTAAACCAATTTCACCCACTGATGAACTTAGATTTTTTTTCCTTGAAATAATTGTGCCCATTTCTACAGAAGGCAAAAGTTATGCAGGAAGCAACTGATACTTAGAAAAAAAATATTGGGTTTATTTGGGGTTTCTGGGTTTTTTTGAGGTGGTGGGGTTTTTTGTTTTGGTTTGGGTTTTATTGGTTGGTTGGTTGGTTTTGGTTTTGGTTTTCCCCTAAGATTAGTTCTGTATTTTCCTTGGTGATTTTATTTTTTGAATATTTTTTTGCAACTGTTATGAATAAAATTCTCTGGAAGCAAGAAACAGCTAATTCATTTGTGCTCAGGTTAACGAAAAAAATAATGTGAAAAAGTAAATAAAACTTACAGGTTCTCCTCTAATTCCAAAGTGCATTTTTCTTTTACTGATCATACTTCAGAAAGAGACATTTTCACCATCGGTAGTAAACCCTCTCATTTTTGAAAATGTAAGAAATTTAGTATTTTTTTTATTTTCATCACTAACTATACCCATATCAGAAACCAAGTAGAGAAGATGAGGAAAGGATATTATGATATCATTTTGACAGTAATTTTTCATATTAGAGGTATTTGAAGAGATCCAGAAAGCTGCTGATTTCTAAAATCAATGTAAGCGTTAAAAAGAATAATTTTCACTCTATAAAAATATTGTTGAGGACAACTATGTAGAAAAAAAATTGCCCAAACTTCTGCTGAAGCATAAACCACAGAACCGTCTTCAAAAATTAAATCAACTTTTGCTTCAGTGAATTGGAATTCATTGGTAATCTCAGTGGGATTTGGACTGCAAACATAACCTTCACGAATCTAATATCAGACTTCTTGAAGACAAGGATGTTTAGCATACTCAGTAATTTTTGTGACATGCACCTATTTGTCTGGTTTTGTTTGTCTTGCTCTCGATGTCTGTTTCCATTCTTCTTGCTTGCGATTCTTCGATATGTGGTGTGGTCTGTATCTGACA
The DNA here is from genome assembly GCA_013399095.1 of Psophia crepitans. Lineage (NCBI taxonomy): Eukaryota > Metazoa > Chordata > Aves > Gruiformes > Psophiidae > Psophia > Psophia crepitans. Next base: position 188,938 of record VWZZ01006589.1, on the reverse strand, counting down.
ACTGCTAGCAAATTATAATGCCTCACATTTTAATGGAGTACAACATTTATAGGAAGAGATGAAGAAAGCCACAAGGAAGAAGAAGGGCGGTTTAAGAGTAGAGTGACTGGTATGATTGTGCAACTGTCATAGGCAAATCAAAGGTGCCCTGCAACAGACAACCAAGCCTTTGGAGATCAGAAGATGAATGGTACTCTGCTGGCTGGGGGACTTGGGCATCGAGCTGACAATGAATGGCACTCAGCAAGTCGTTGGACCTCGGAGAGAAGAGGCAGAGGCTGCACAGGAAGTCATGAAATCACAGAACCATAGAATAATTTAGGTTGGAAAAGACTTTTAAGATCATCTAGTGCAACTGTTAACCTAGCACTGTCAAGTCCACCACTGCACTGTGTTCCCTAGCACCACATCTACACATTTTTAAATACCTTTTAAATAGGGATGGTGACTCAACCACTTCCCTAGGCAGCTTGTTCCAATTCTTGACAGCGCTTTTGGTGAAGAAATGTTTCCTAATATCCAATCTAAACATCCCCTGGTGCAACGTGAGGTCATTTCGTCTCGTACTATTACTCACCAAGGTGATCAGCTCTGGTGCAGTCACGTTCCAAAGCAGAGTGGGGGACTGCAGCACACAGGGGGGTTTCCTAAGCCAGGGGAAGCAGAGACCTGTCAGGAGCTGACAGCTCTCACAATAGCAGCTGACAAGGCATGGATAGGGCCAGGAGTAACGGCAGCCACCCTCACTCCCACAACGGGCAGCCCAAGGCACCAGGAGCCACCAGGACCAGAGCTGGCAAAGAGGACATGATGCATCAGCCAGGGCATGGCGCAGTAGTTTGTGGGGCAGTTTGTGCAGGAAGGGTGCCTCGTTGAAGGAGGGGGATTCCACTGCATGAATGGGAGAACTGAAGTGCACATAAGCCAGCAACCAGCACTGCTCCGTGACAGGTCAAGGGCAGCCATCCTACCTGACCCTCAAGGCAGAATGGTGGGCACTCATTTGAGAGAAAAGGCTGCAGCTCTGACTGGGGGATCTGCACCATATACCCCAGCAGTAGCTGATGCCTCCACCCTGACAGAGGCGCTGAAGGGAGAGGCTGCAGTGCTGACCTCAGGCTGCAGGATGCACCGAGACCTTTCTCCCAGGGCAGGGACAGACAGCAGACCTACCAGGAAAATGTGTGCCAAGGTGAGGGACCGCCTGCAGCTCAGCTACCCGCTGTAAGTGGTGGGAAGGCTGAGAAGGAGTCAGACAGCTGGTTCCAAGCACAGTCTGCAGTGGATCCCCAGCCCATGACCAAACAGCCAAAAACTCCCTCACCAGCACACACAGAAGGGAACAGGCCAGTAATGCAGAAGAATGGAAGCTTGCAACAGCAAGTCCCAGTGGGAGGAAGAGACTTTCCCCAAAGCCTGAGGTGCCCTTGCAGAACCACTTCACCACTCTGCAGACTGAAGAGGAAACACCCACTATGTCAGGAGAGACCCTGGAGCTGAGTAAGGCAGTCCTGTCTGCTCCTCGTGTAACAACCAGTGCAACTAAGAAAAGGCAGGGGGCTGTTTATCAGGGAGTGCAGTGACAGGACAAGGGGAATGGGTTTAAACTAAAAGAGTGGAGATTTATATTGGACGTTAAGAAGAAATTCTTTCCTGTGAGGGTGGTGAGGCACTGGAACAGGTTGCCCAGAGAAGTTGTGGAGGCCCCATCCCTGGCAGTGTTCAAGGCCAGGTTGGATGGGGCTTTGGGCACCCTGATCTAATGGAGGATGTCCCTGCCCATGGCAGAGATGGTTAGAACTAGATGATATTTAAGGGCTCTTCCAACCCAAGCTATTATATGATGAAGATTCTGTGATTGTTACTTGGGAGAAGAGACCCACACCCACCTGGCTACAACTTCCTTTCAGGTAATTGTAGAGATCGATAAGGTGTCCCCTCAGCCTCCTTTTCTCTAGGCTAAACAACTTGTGCTCTAGACCCTTCACCAGCTTCGTTGCCCTTCTTTGAACACACTCTTAACACCTCAATGTCCTTCTTGTATTGAGGGGCCCAAAAATGAACACGATACTGGAGGTGCAGCCTCACAAGTGCCAAGTACAGGGAGACAATCACTTCCCTCATACTGCTGGTCACACTATTCCTGGTGCAAGCCAGGATGCTCTTGGCCTTCTTGCCCACCTTGACCAATATCCCCAGGTTCTTTCCTGCCAGGCAGCTTTCCAGCCCCTCTTCCCCAGGCCTGTAGCGCTGCATGGGGTTGTTGTGACCCAAGTGCAGGACCTGGTACTTGGCCTTGTTGAACCTCATACAGTTGGCCTTGGCCCATTGATCCAGCCTGTCCAGATCCCTCTGTAGGTCCTTCCTACCCTTGGGCAGATCAACACTCCCACTCAACTTGATGTTGCCCACAAACTGACTGAGGGTGTGCTTGATACCCTCATCCAGATCACTGATAGATATCAAAGAGAACTGGCCCCAGTACTGAGCCCTGGGGAACACCACTTGTGACCAGCTGCCAACTGAATTTAACTCCCCTCCCCACCACTCTTTGGGCCTGGCCATCCAGCCAGTTTTTTACCCAGTGAAGAGTGTACCTGTCCAAGCCATGAACAGCCAGTTTCTCCAGGAGAATGCTGTGGGAAATGGTGTCAAAGGCTTTACCAATATCCAAGCCACAGCCTTTCCCTCATCCACTAAGCGAGTCATGTCGTCGTAAAAGGGTATCTGGTTAGTCAAGCAGGATCTGCCCTTCATAAGACTGTGCTGGCTGGGTCTGATCCCCTTGTTGTCCTGTAAGTGGTATGTGATGGCACTCATGATGATCTTTACTGTTCACTATCTCCCATGGCTAAGAAAGGAACAGGGGTGGTTTTAGAGTCTTTTTCTAAACCTGTCACCAAAACATGAGAATTTTCCCATGGCAACCATTTGAAAACTTTAGATGTCTGCCCCAGACTCTATTGCAGCTGGGCTTCTTCACACAGGGTACTTGGAAGTGTCTCACTTCTGCAGCAGAGTCACAATCTTTATACTGCAGTGGTGATCAGCAGAAGATTTGCACAGCAAGACTGTGCCTTAAAACCCCAAGTCAGAAGCACTGTTTGGGCTTTGTTTGAATACAAAAGTCTTAAAAATCATGACTTGGTGGAGTGAGGCCCAGACACAGGGAAGAGCTATTTTAGGCCTGCGCATGCACCAGATATATTCTGAAGCTTACTAAAAAGCCCCACAAAATGTCTGAATTTTGTTAGAAAATATCTGTGTTTCCCACTTGATGAAGTTTAACTGGAAGAAATTGCCCTTTTAAAAGGAAGTGCTCCTCTCAGGGCATGCTGCCTCAGTGTGATTCACCACGACTTCAGATGGGTTGCAAAGGTGCAGGAGCAGCTCTCCCAAGGAGGAGTGTCTTGGGTGTAAAGTGAGGAATCTTGTATGAGATGCCCAGGAATCAACAATCTTGTGAGGAATTTTAACCTGAATGTCAGAGTGTAGATGTGGCACTCCAGGACATGGTCTAGTAGGCATGGTGGTGTTAGGTGGATGGTCGGACTTGGTGATCTCAGAGGTCCTTTCCAGCCTTAGTGATTCTATGATTCTATGATTCCATTATGCAGAGACAAATTCTACTGTGTAACCTTTGAATTAAAACGTGTTAGATAACATAACTCTTCATAGGCATCATTATCTAAAGAAAATTACACTAAATTAAACAAAGCAATATGAGGAAATAGAGTAAAACAAGTTCTCACCTAAATGTGTGTTTATCCAGAGAGAGAAAGAATGGTGACTTTCACATATATGTATAAAATTCTGTACAATCTCTATATGCATATATGTATACAGATGTGTGTATGTACATATATATAAGCGCAGACATATATATGTATGTATGTATAAAACCAATCTGTGTGTAGCTCTTTTAAAATGGCTAGCTTGATCTAAGTCACTGTCGTAGTATCAGTAAAGTAGAGCAGACAACAGCCTTCGCTTTGCCTGGAAGTCGAGAGATGCCTGATGAACCTTTGTGGCCTGTGGCCGGCCGAGGCATTAGCAGCTCTGTGTGTTGCCAGCTTTCCTCCCATGGCTGAAAGTGATTCTGGTGCTTATTAAGCAAGTTCTGTGCAGCAGTTATGTCATGGTTTAGCCCCAGCTGGCAGCTAAGCACCACGTGGCCGCTCACTCACTCCTCCGGTGGAATGGAGAGGAGAATATGAAGAAAAAAGTAAAACTCATGGGTTGAGATAAGTACAGTTTACCAGGACAGTAAAGGAAGAGGAAAACAACAAGTTTTCCTTGTTTCCTTTTTTGTTTCCTTCCAAATAACAAGTACTTATAAAAGAATATACAAAGCTAGTGATGCACAATGCAATTTGCTCACTGCCCAGAGCCCAACGCCCAGCCTGTCCCCAAGCACTGACTCCTCCTCCCTGGCCAACTCCCTTTATATAGTAGGGCATCATATGGTCAGCTGTCCTCACTCTGTCCCCTCCCAGCTTCTTGTAACAATTAACTCTATCCAAGCCAAAAACCAGGACAAGTTATCATAGGGATGTAATGAGAGATTTTTGCTTATTATTGCACAGCCCTCTACAGAGGGCTAAATTCCTCCTCTGCCATAAAGGAGTTCAGCTTCATCATCTGGCCATCTCAATGGTAAAAACACCTGGATTATTGAGAAATACTGCGGATAAACTGTATTTAAAGATTTTTTTCCCCATTACATGGAATTTTGATAGATGGTTTGAATTACAACCCACTGCAGAAAGATTTTCCATGCATGCTGTTTGCTTTGGTTTGAAATACGTAAAGTGAGTAGGCAGGTGTCTGAATTTTGACATAACAACATTTCCCGCCTTCTCTGATGAGGATACCTGGTATTGCCCTCTAACTAGCTATCAAAAATTTGCCTATTTGCCCAGTGGTTTCTGCACAAAACTCTAAATATTTCTTATCTATCCACCTGTCAACCTGCTTATCATATCTCTAAAAACTGTCATTCCCATGGTGAATAGTTTTCAACATCAGGACTCAAAAATGAGAGAAGTGAAAGCAAATGGGTGGCAAGGCTGTCTTCCTGATATTGTTCCACTGAGAGCAGGGAAGCAGTGGCATATGGGAAGTACTATTAGGATGCTATAGTCAATTAAAGTACATGGACAACAGCAACATAATCAGTGCCCATTCCTTTTCAACAATTATTATTCTTCATCACAGGCCTTGTTAATTATTGCTTTCAACAGCAAAGCCACAGACATTTTGTAATAGGATAGATTTTTAACACTGCACGCGGGAGACAGACCTATAAAGCCTGCAATCTGCTAATGGAGTTTATGTCCTGGATTTCCTTTGTGACTGTGTGCTGTGGCTCAGTGGGAACAGAAAGAACTAGTTGCTATTCTTTTGCTTTTCACCTGCCTGCCCCACTTTTGTTACTATACTAGCAAAATAAATGCAACAGTTGGAAAAGTAACTACATTTTAAATAAAAAATGCATTTAATAAAGACAAAGAGATCAAAGTAGTTTCTGGAGAAGACATGTTTAAATGTTGGTAATATCAGGAACTGAAGCATTGTCCATCTTGGTCCCTCTGACAATTTTAGATATGAATCAGATGGTGAATTAATATGGTGAACTGTAAACCACTGTCCTAGTTAAACATAGTGAAATACAATGCTTAGAATCCAACTGAACTGCTACTTGTAGAGCTTGGGGAATCCTTTTCCCAAAGAGGCCCTTAGCAACAAGACATAATAAATCTGGGGGATGCAAGTTTTCTAAAGGAAACCTATCCAGTCAGAAGCTATAGTCCCTTGCTGCTAATGGAGTGGCACAATGGAAGCAGTTTACTGGAATTTACCAGAAATTCTTTTCTTTAGGAGAATTTTGCTCTTGTATGACAGTTTACATGGCTGGAGGATCATGAAAGCAGGAGACCTTGCACTTGGAGTTTGCCACATTCATGTGGCCAAGCTGATGCAATAAGCCTCTATAAGTCAGATAGGATCTTCTACGCCAAGGGATGTTCCACTATCTAAACTTAAGACCAAGTGAAGACAAAAAGAATTTAAAGCTTCTCTGCTCTGGATCTGACACACCAGGTGAAGTCAGGCCTTGGGTAGGTTCAATGCAATAATAAGAACAACTTGCAATACATTTCTTTGTGTCACTATTAAAATTATTTTCCAAAGGTAATGTGCTACTCATTTGTGCCTTTTGCCTGAACTCATAGCTGAAAAAGAAGCTACACAAAATAATCGATCTCAGCTCATGAAGGATCAATAATGCTTCTGCATTCATCATGTTATTTTGAATTTATCTATGATTAGGGTCAAACTCATTGAATTTATCACAGGTACCTAGGGAAAAACAGATCCGTTAGAGTACCATTCATAGGTATCTTAGCCTGAAAGAGTGAGATACAGGAAATGCACTGAATTTTTCTACAGCCACATGTCCTAATGTTAATAATTAATTTCTACACTAAGAATTACCATGTATGCAATGATTTTATTTGAGAACCATAATTTTAATTAGTGTTTCGAGAGAGAGCTCTTCTGGACATACTCCCGTTTTACACCTTGTGTTTGAGGGAGTTGCTTTCCAAGAATTTACTGTGGGAGTTTTTCCTGCAACACCCCTCTCCTTGTCCCCCACATCGCCCAGGAAATCACAGTAACACAGAGACTTGATAACAGAACTTATTTTATGGTAAATGTGGACCCTGCTTCACTAAAACCTACATGCCCTCCTTTAGCATGCTACTTGGGCTTGGGGTGGGATCTAACAGCAGCTTTCCAATACCTAAGAGAAGCTTTTTGAAATGATGGAACCAGGTTCCTCATGGTCCTGCACGGCAGGAGGGCAAGAGCCAACAGCCACAGACTGAAACAAGAGAGGTTCAGATGGGATATAAAGGGAAACCTTTTCTCCATGAACAGTGGATCAGGTTGTCCTGAGAGTCTGTGACATCTCCATCCTTGGGGGATTTCAAGCCATGACTGGAGCAAGCCTTCAGCAGCCTAGTCTAACCTCAGAGCTGCACCAGCTTTGGGCAGAGGCTTGGACTCCTGAGGCCTCTCCCAGCCTGAATTATCCCACAGGGAGAGAAGGCCACCTCACTGCCTTGCTGGGCTGTAAAAACAGGTGATGCCTCATTGCAGGAAGGACAAGGATGGTCATCATGGGAAATCCCATCCCCGTGTTAGGGTGGGATTGCTTCTGCAGAGCTCTGTACTACTTGACAGCTCCAGGGTCTGGACCTAGACTGCGCTGAGCGACAGTGTTTACATACAATTCCCTCTGACTACCAGTGGGTAGATAATGTTAGCTGGAGATCTTTCCAAAATGAACTGGGGGGAAAGAATCAAACACCCGGGGGGGGCGGGGGGGAGGGAAGGAAGTAAGAAAAAGGTCGTATATTGAAAAAATGTTTTACTAATTTCTCACCTCCACTTTTTCAAAGGAAAATTTATATCTTGTACACAGAACTTTTGTTCCTTGGGTTTCAAAACATGAACATCTAAAAAAATGTCACTGTCATCAAGTTATTCTCTATGTCTAGAGATGTTCTTTAATGTATTTCAGATTAAATCCTGCTTTCACTGAAGTCAGTAGAAACACTTGCCCTGACTTCAAGAGTCAGAATAGCACCTTTGAGCTCTTGCGACAAAAGCACAGAATAAGGCACTTTCATAGCTTGGCCACTGAGAATTTGATAACATCTTCAGTGCTCACACTGGAAGCTACTAATGACAAAGTAGGAAACATCTCTAGAAGAATGTGGTCTGTTATTTTAGGTCTGTTTTCCTTCATCAAATTAGACAGATGACCAGAGTAGCTGTGAATTTTTGCCAAAACCAGGCTTTCATAAAAAGAATGTCACCAGCTCCAGATAATACTTGATTTGTGTCTTGTTTTGGAAAATCTAAAATTGATATTTTTCAATTTTGTAAAATCACTTAAAATTCTATTATTTTAATTTTGCTACATTGTGTCATGGAAGTATTACTATGTATGAAGATGTACAACTAAATAGTCACTGCAATGTGAGTAGAAAGTACTTTGACTTAAGAAGAAAAAGGAAATAAATATTACTAAGTAACTGCTACCTTTGTTTTAAGATCATATTACAATGTCGCTCACTATTGTAATCATGATTACTTTGACGTTCTCTGGCCCCAAATCTCAGCATTTTGAAATAAAAATACTTTCCTGAAAAATGTGTACTGGGTTTGCGTGGCAAGGTTTTGGTACCTGGGGGGCTACAGGGATGGATTCTGTGAGAAGCTGCTAGAAGCTTCCTCTGTATCTGATGGAGCCAATGCCAGCTGGCTCCAAGATGGATCCACCACTGGCCAAGGCCGAGCCCATCAGTGACAGTCGTAGTGCCTCTGGGGTGACAGAGTTAAGAAGGGAAAAAGTTGCTGTGTAACCGCAATCATAGAATCATAGAATCACTAAGGTTGGAAAGGACCTCCAAGATCATCAAGTCCAACCGTCAACCTAACACCACCATGCCTACTAGATCATGTCCTGGAGTGCCACGTCTACACGGTTTTTTGAATGTCTCCAGGGACAGCTATTCAACCACCTCTCTGGACAGTCTGTTCCAACAAATTGGAAAGAGGAGTGAGAATATGTGAGAGGAACAACACTGCAGACAAAAAGTTCAGTGAGGAAGAGGGAGGAGGTGCTCCAGGTGCTGGAACAGAGATAACCCTGCAGCCTGTGGAGAAGACCGTGGTGAAGCAGGCTGTTCCCCTGCAACTCATGAAGATCCATGGTGGAGCAGATATCCACTTGCAGCCCATGGAGGAACCCATGCCGGAGCAGGTGGAGACCCTGTGGGAAGTCCATGGTGGAGCAGGTTTGCTGGCAGGACTTGTGACTCCATTGGGAACCAACACTGGAGCAGTCTGGTCCTGAAGGACTGCACCCCATGGAAAGGACCCACACTGGAGCAGTTCATGAAGAACTGCAGCCTGTAGGAAGGACTCATGTTGGAGAAGTTAGTGGAACACTGTCTCCCATGTGAGAGACACCAGGCTGAAGCAGGGGCAGAGTGCCCCTCCTGCCCCCGAGGCGGAAGGAGGAGCAGAGACAACAAGTGATGAACTGACCAAAGCACCCATTCCTTGTCCCCCTGTGCTGCTGTGGGGAGAAGGGAGAGAAATCAGGAGTGAAGTCGAGCCCGGAAAGAATGGAAAGGTGGGAAGAGGTGTTTCAAGATTTGGTTTTATTTCTCATTATCTTATTCTGATGTAATTGGTAATAAATTAAATTAATTTTCCTGCATCGAGTCTGGTTTGCCCTGACAGTAATTGGTGAGTGATCTCTCCCTGTCCTTACCTTGACCCACAAGCCTTTTGTTATATTTTCTCTCCTCTGTACAGCTAAGGAGGGGAGTGACAGAGCTGCTTTGAGGGGCACCTGGCCTCCAGCAAGGGTCAACCCACACACAATGCTTGCAAATATCATTCTTACAGGAGTTTTTGAAGTGTCTGTTATTTGGTTTCTGAATGAGAAAAAAAAATTCCAGCAAAATAGAAATTCTGAGGGTCTATCATCACTGGTCTTGAGAATGTTGCTTAAAATACCTCTATGCCCTCTACGTAAATGGAAATGACACTGTCAGCATTAATGCTGCTTCTTTATCTCAGAGTGGTGTGGTGGGAGAGACACCAATAAACCTTGAAAAGAGTCTTGCAATTGTTTGTAAGAAATGCAGAAAATTTGAGGGGAATGGAAGTTGTTCTGCTATGAGCCTTAATAGCAAAAGCCCTCTTTATCCATAACCTTTTTTGTGCAGTTAGTAATTAGCAGTTTATTATGCTGAGAACGAATTGCTTCTTTCTGACTTCTAACTAGTCTAATTAAACCCAGTCATTAATGTAAAGACTCTGTATGAAAGAGACGCTTCATACCTGATCAAACAATTATTTTGGAAGGTGCTGATCCTCTTATTACTATTCAGGATATTTTTCGGTTGATTGGAGATGTGGCAATGGCACAGCATATTAACAAAGTAATGGAGATGAATGACTGTGAAGTTTAAAATTGTATTTCTGCTCTGTTGCTTCAATGAAAACTATGCAAAAAACTGTCTTGCTGTGATGACAGGAAATATTTGTAAAATTACCATGTAGTTCTCATTGCTTCCAATGGAGCTATCAAGTTTTTAATGGAAAAAAAAAAGTAATTTGAAATTTCAGTACATCAGTAAACGTTGCAACACATGTTATCATTGTATACACTTGTCCTGGTTTCGGCAGGGATAGAGGGAATTTCCTTCCCAGCAGCTGGTCTAGTGCTGTGGTTTGGCTTTAGGATGAGAATAATGCTGACACACACTGATGTTTTAGTTGTTGCCAGGCAGTCAAGGACTTTTCAGTTTCTCATACTGCTCTTGGGCCACCTAAGAAGTTGGGAGGGGATATACACGGGACAGCTGACCCAAACTAGCCAAAGCAATATTCCATACCATGTGACATCATGCCTGGCATATAAGGGGCCGGGAGAAGAGGAAGGGGAACAAGGACATTGGGAGTGATGGCGTTTGTCTTCCCAAGTACCTGTGACACGTGATGGAGCCCTGCTGTCCTGGGGATGGCTGAACCCCTGCCTGCCGTGGGCAGTGGGGAATGAATTCCTTGTTTTGCTTTGCTTGTGCACACGCCTTTTGCTTTACCTATTAAACTGTCTGTATCTCAACCCATGAGTTTTCTCACTTTCACTCTTCCAATACTCTTCCCCCATCGTGATGGGGGGGAGGTGAGCAAGCATCTGCATGGTGCTCAGCTGCCAGCTGGGGTCAACCTACGACAATACTGTATCACTCATGACTGCACAACTTCAGCTTTCATGGCTTGCTCATTTTCCTGAAAAGAGAAAAACTAACATATCCTTTTGTTTTCTGCATGTACAGTTTTAAATAGATACTTGACCAGTGAGGTGATTCTCCGTGTCAGTAAGGTGGTTAAGAGTTGGGACTCCAGGACTGTTATGGTAGGATGTGTGTGGGCAAGAATTATCACTGAGTTTTTCAGGGACATGTGTAGTAGTTGAACTTGGTGAGCTACTGTAATGGATGGGCTGACCAAAATGGAAAGACTTAACATCTGGTGAAATTACATGAAAATATATTTGTTGGAAGAGGGTGACACTGGCCATGGTTTGTGTACAGGAAAGTACTACCACTGCTTTCAGGGCTTCTGCACAAGCAGCAAGGGTGGCCGTGTGCCTGACACTCCATACAGCACAGGGATTTCTCCAGGCATCTCCTTGAGTGCATGTTATCCAGAAAGGGAGGAAAACAGGAGAAAAGACGCAGGATCTGCACCTGCAGAGGAAACTGGCCTATGCACAATTGGTCTGAAATACCTGTTAGGTCCCTGCAGCAGGTTTCCATATCCTATGGCTCCCAGCTTTCCCCCATTCAAGGCTGTGCCAGCTGTATATGTCTAGCCTTTAGGATAGGTTTTTGGAAGCTAAGATATGGCCATATTCTTTCGTAAGCCTTATGCTTCTTCAAGTTAATAAAAAAAAAATCACACAAGCAAAGAGAGTGATACATAGATTTAGACACACTGATTATTTTTGATAGAGTAAAACAGGTGAATGCCCAAGCGTAATATGAACAACCAAACCAAAAAAGTAAAGAAAGATATAATCTTTATGCCTCAGGCATTAATCAAATACCAGTCAGTAGGAATTGGGAAAGGACCTCCCCTGTGAGCAAATAAAATATGCATTTTGTGGACTTTATTATTGGACCTTCATATAAAAAAATCTGTTACTGGTCACTGTATTGAATAGAAAAGCCATGGGGCTAGATCCTGAATGGTTACACTTGTTTTTATACCTTCCGATAAAAGAAAAACAAATGCATTGCAGAAAATAATATGAGACAAACAATCCATTGACTTTGAGAACTGATTGGTGATTTTAATTCAGCAAAGTAACAGCAGGGATCAAAGTTGTGAGGATTTTTTTTGGGGGGGATGTCTGATCCCATTGTCTGTTCAAATCAAGGTCAACACACTTCCCAACCAGCAATATCTTGTCAGCTGTGCATGCACGTTATCTCCAGGTTCTGAATCCGGTCCAGAATAATCCTTTGAAATGCAGGAAAGGATCAGAATAAGTATTTCTTAGAGAGAGCACATGAAATATTCAAAAGCTAAGCACTTATGAAAAATAAAGATGACAAATCTGTGTCCTGTTTGAAGCAGCCTCAGTGCCTGCTGAGAGTGAAGGAAGGGTGAGCTGGAAGAGCACGAAAGAGCAGGCTATAACCTGCTTGGTATTCCCAAAACCACAAAAAGAGTGAAATATGCTGCTAAGCCCAGACACTGGCTAGGAACTTAGGACACCCACTTATTTTATGAGAGGTCCGGATTTACATCTGTCCCATCCCACTCCCTCTTTTCATGTGAATGCCGTAGCTCTGGGACTGCTTGCTTTTGTGATTAGACCCATGTCTCTGAAAATACATCTATACTCTGCATGGAAAATCTTAACCTTTCCTGTTGGCTTTTTTTGTTTGTTTGGTTGGTTGGTTTTTTTGGGGGAAGGGTGGTGTCTAAATAAAATTAGAAAAATTCTTCATGAGATCTTTTCGTTTTGATAGACTACTGTTTTATGAATCTGTTAGAAAATTCTGTGTATAAGAACAGGCAGTTATGCCACAAATTATGAACATTTAAATGCTTCAAGTAGATGAGCTTCTGATGAAGATTCAGGATGAAACAATGCATGGGTTACCCAAGATCAGAGTGAATGGCTGTAGCAGTGTTACTGTGTACTGTATTTTTTACAGAACAAACATTGCTGGAGAAGAGTTAGGGCCTTATCCTGGATTTGTACAATTAAGTTATAAGTTTCCGCTCATTTAAATAGTAAATGTTCCCAAAGAACAGCTTAAAAAGAATTTTTCCTTCAATTGCCCCAGTCTCTTCTAATTATCATCCAATATCAGCTGATAGCTCCCACCAACAATATTATCTGGAACTAGAAATAAAAATGAGATGTTAAATGGTAATGATCAGTCTTGCACTCACATCCCCGTGAGTTACATCCTAGCTGGGTTTCTACACTGTAAGATATGAATGTACTTTCTTTGTAGAAAGAATACCTTCACCTTCACCCTCCCTGAAAGCATGTTCCTGTGAACAAGGGGGGCTTATACTTATTTAAATGGTTTGTAGTGCTGTTCCCATTGTTCGGGCTTTCAAGTATCTTATTTTAATGTTTTCTCATCATCTTCTCTGCCTCTTGTTCTGTGCTTTCCATTATCTGTGGATGAGATCGGATCTTCTGTTTGAGCTGAGCTTGCTGGCTTTCATCATTAGCAGATTACAGTTTTCAGGACTCGCAAGTGTGCGCTGCTGGAAATTATTCACTGGGGATGCCTACGCTTCCTAAAACTCCAGATTGTGAACTAGGCACTGAAGCCTCTGTGTAGAAAGTTCATCATCTTCTTGTACAGGTGTCAACAGCAGCAGGGGATGGGGAGTGGGGGAGGTGTTGCTCTCTAGAGCTGTTATTTCCCTCCAGCGACTAAGGCAAATAAAGAAAGTCCATTTGATCTGACTTACATATCTGCATTTTTGATGATTACAGTCAATGGAGATGTATGTCACCCCAGAAATGTCTGGAAGAGATTCCTGAACTGAAGAATCACTTGGTGTGTTGACTATTCGGTGTGCTGTATGCTGTTTGGCTGCATTGATCATGTGGCATATTTATGTTCGTAACTAAGTACACCTCATAGACCTGGATTTCCAGAGCAAGTACCCTTAATTAAAATATGATAATAATTTTCTTCCATATTTTGTTATTTATTTCCAATCTGCTTTTTTTTGGCCAACATTTCTACCATCCTGGGTTTTGGAACATGCATACAAAAAATGCAAAAGAAGAGTAAGACTGCCAAAGTGAATTAATTTGAAAATTAAAGCAGACATTTTTGGATGTGTCTTAAAATATTATTCTCTCATTTCTAGTCACACTTTCACTTAGATAATACTGCCTAGAGACAGTCGAGTGCATAGATATTATGAGGAAACCAAACTGCATGAGATACTTCTAACAGTGCAGATTCTACTGGAAGTCAAGTATTTATGTCATAGGGCTGCAGTAGAAACTAAGAATGTGTCCCAGAAGACATTCTGTGCAAAATGAAACCAGAAAAAAATAATTAGAAAGTGAAGCTTCTTATGAGCTCAATTAAAAGACTACTTTAATTTGCAAACCTCATCTCCCTGGCCAGCATAACTGATGGAGAGAAACAGCTTCCCCCAGAGGGCAGTTCAGAACATGTAAATCTAGGTTCTCAGCCTCACTGTCAGGCTAAAAGACAGTGAGTATTTTTTAGTAAGAAAAATCATATGGAACAACATTCCTCACAAGAAAAAATATATTTCAGCACTTGGTTCTGCAGTCCATACTAAACTGAACAGGACTGACTTACTTCAAAGAGTAAAGTCTTAGGAGAGCGCAGTGTCATGGCGTTTAAAAGTTGCAAGTTGAACACTAACATTCAAGTCCCTCATCACTCTTAATAACTTATAATTTCCAACTCTGCTGAGTAACGCAGTGCACGGTTCCAGCTTCATGTTTCTGCTGGAGCTTTCCAGTCTCCGACAGATCAGCTAACATAGTTTGGATTCCAGCATCCATAAAACTAATTGAAGGTAGATATTTGCATTTTCTAATGTCATTCTTAGTGTTGTTTTAGGTTTAGATTCTGAAACATTAGACTGCAGTTGCAGATAAAATTCTTTATACCTGTGTGTCATGAGAGAAATGTCACCTACAAGTTAGTCTTCAAATATGCTAAAATCTAGTAGGCATTTTCATCTGTTTATATACAGTAACATTTATGGGTTCCTTCTGACAGGCTTCTTAGCCTCCTTTATTAAGGGAATGATTACCTTCAAAGACTAATTTACTGAAGAACTCTTAGATAACGATTTTGCTGTGGGGAGGTTAAGTAAGAGTTTTTTTACAGGGTAAGTCAAGTGAAAGGACCGTGACACATCTTTGCATCTGCATGCCTGGTGTTCTAAATACTGTTTCTTCTCTTACTCATGATCTGAAAATCTGTGTGGGCTCAGTCCATGCATGAAAACCATTTTTGTATTGTTCTAATAATTCAATCCTTACTAAATTGGTTTCTTGTAAGCAATCTGTACAGACAGCAAAAAAGCAGTGTTGGTGGGTGCATATAATCCTGGTAGAAATGGACTACACAGCCAACCATTACTCCAGAAAAAAAAAAATTAGATGCAAATCACTTATTTTTATTGTCAATTTTAAAATAAACTGTGAATTTATGTAGGCCGGAGGTATAAGTAACCATGTCATAATGTAGCAATCCTTCAGCACTCTCAAATCAGTTTGATAAATATTGGTAAATATTAGAACGAAATAAGTCAATGGTGTAAGAACAGTGCATTCAAATTCATTGTACATGGGATTTAAAACATATTAAGGAACACAACAGCTTTATGATCTATATTTCTGTAAGTAAATTTTACTGAGATAAAGTACACCATTAGCAGACATTTCTCAAGGGCAGGTTCTAACGGCTTGAACTTGGCTGCACATAATGGATTTGAAAATGTGCACTGAATTTGGAGGGGAAAGGATGCAAAATGTGCACTCTAGTTAAAATTCAACATTATTATTACTTCATTGCCACAGCATCCTTGGGTTTTAATGTCACTTTTCAGACAAATGCAGGGAGACATTTCCCTGCTCAAAGCACTTACAGAAAGCCTATGGCCATGATCCTGCCACTGATAGCACACAGGAGGAATGTTGTCTCTAAATGGAGTGTCCTTGAGGACAAAGGGTAGTTTGAGGATGAATCAATCAGTTCATAAACTGTCATTTCATGTACTGTGAGCCTTAGACCTTAGCTTTGCTCCTGCTGATCTCTTACTGTTACCTTCCAAGGCTGCAAGATGAGCCCAAAGTCATACAGAGTACAGATAAAGAAACAGAGGTGAGAGGTAAATAAAACACAGAGACAGGATTCATCACGTACTATAACCTCTCACTAGAGCAAGCCATAATAAAGTACTATTGGCAAGAAACTGAAGAACAGAGAATTAGGAGCTTGAGGTGAACTGAGAAGAAAATTTCATTCTCATTTCAAACCACGTCTCCTGTCTAAATTAAAGCAAAAGTTGAAATTCTAAATGTTTCATGGACCCATAGGAAATTCCATAGCATCTCAGTTCAGAAAACCAAGGTTTCCATGTCTCAATAAATATAGAACAGAAAATTACATGTAAATGCCTTTTAATGTACATTAAAATGCAACAATCTAAATAACTAAGATTAATTAATGCAATTCTTATTTTCAATTTTAACAGGGAAACATCATGCAATGGAATACTGATCCTGACAGATTTGTGTTTCAAAGGACAGCTGTGTCATCAGTAGGGTTCCAATAGTCCTAGGTCTCATATCACAGAATCACAGAATCATAGAATCATTAAGGTTGGAAGAGACCTCAAAGATCATCCAGTCTAACCGTCCTCCTACCACCTATATTACCTACTAAACTATGTCCCTAAGTACCACATCCAACCTTTCTTTAAACACATCCAGGGATGGTGACTCCACCACCTCCCTGGGCAACCTGTTCCAATGTCCGACCACCCTTTCGAGGAGAAATTTCTCCTCATCTCCAACCTAAACCTCCCCTGGCGCAATTTACAGCCTTTCCCCCTTGTCCTGTCTCTAGTTATCTGGGAGAAGAGGCCAACCCTCAACTCACCACAACTTCCTTTCAGGTAGTTGTAGAGGACAATAAGGTCTCCCCTGAGCCTCCTCTTCTCCAGACTAAACAGTCCCAGTTCCCTCAGNTTCCTTACACAAGCCAGGGAGCCGTTGACCTTCTTGGCCACCTGGGCACACTGCTGGCTCATGTCCAGGCGAGCATCGACCAGCACCTCAGTCACTGGGGATCTTCTAGGTGCATAAGGAAAAGATGCAAGACATTTTCATCTCTTTTGCCAGTGCCATATTTGAGCATAACTGCTTTCTGATTCCTTACAGACTAGCCAAAAGTGGCCCTGGCTCTGGGAGACAGCCCAGCCTGGACCTTTGTGGGACATAGGGCATCAGACACCATGTCTACTTCTTGTGAACCCGAGATGTGCTGTGCTCCTTCATGGAGCTTGTGGCTTTGCAAAATCCTTTCTTAAAGACTACAAAAAAGGAACCAAGATCAGTCAAGCAAAACAACTAAACACTGGATTATATTTAACTATCCTGTTACTGCTGTATGCCTTAATGGTCCTGTTCTGGTCTTACTATCCAGTAAGTGCCTACAGAGGAGACCCTGTAACTGGTACAGCCATAAACAAAGCTAAAGACCACTTTTAATTTCTATCTTACTCAAATTATTGTAGAAGGAGTTTGGGGAAATGAGCTAAATTATCCTTTGTGCACACTGCTTACTGGGTGCACCTGCATTAGTGTTTCTGTTCAAATGAGAATTGAGGTTTGGAAGCGAGTCTTCTAATTTCCCCATCTATTGACCCTTGCTTCTTGACCAGAAACTACTCACAGCACTCAGACTGCTATTCTCAAGTGAAACTACAACAAAAGAGGATCCCAAAGCACACTTCAGTGCATCTTCAGACATCATGACCAAAGTACAGTTAATGCAAAGAAAAGGCCTCTGGAACTGCATGTAGTTTGGATGTTAGGTCTTCAGCAGCAACCGATGTTCTAGAAATTGGTCCCTATGGTGCTGCACTACTTGCTGCTGGATGCAAGGCTTTCCTAGCAGATCTAGCCTGGCAGGGAATTAGAGCTACTCCTACTACAGATGTATCACAAGGTTTGTGATGGAAATATTCACTGAATAATTTGTGTAATAGAAATTGTTATGCCAGTATCCTAAGAAACGTGTTCTCCTCAGCAATGTTTTCCACATATTAATTCTAAAACCAGGATACTTGGGGCACAGGGCACAAGAGCAGATTCCATTACAGCAAAGTGGTTCTTTGGAATTCCAATTACAAATTTACTATTATGAACTGTTTATACAAGTATTAAACTGTTTCTTTGTTCTCAATATCTGCCATTTTTTCCTGGTGGTTAAAAGCTTTCCAAATGGTACCATGGTGTTTACTCTCTGTTCTGATTGCAAGATTTTTGCCATCCCCTGGTACCAATAAAGTATTGAACACATGCCTGGGATATTCAGTAATAAGTAAGTGCTTGCCAAATGTCAAATCTGTATTTCTTCGGTAATAAATCTGAAAGAAACACATTTCTATTTCCATATTTTTTACAGAAAAAGCCATCTTTTAAAATTTAAATATATGTGGAAACAACTTCTAGATATTTGTCTTTAAAAATGCAATCACAGGAAAAACTGAGTCTTGTACATGATATGTGCTGTTCTGCAAACTGTGCCTTGCTTTTCTTAATTGAGAAGCCTTATCCTGGGTAATGTGCTCATCATTTCATGCATCCTCTGTAAAAGGAAACAGATCTTATTGTACCTGTGTAGCTGTTATCCTGCCGTTGTTTGTAACCCCTTGATTCCCTTTGTAAGCTCATTTGCTGTCTAAGAACTTGCAGATGTGCTTGTACATGAATTCGAATGTTGAAATCTAAGATGAGTTTGGGGGTAAAAATCCTTTTTTATTTGTGCACGCAGAAAAGAGGATGCAGAAATTGGTAGCACCTTGAAGGTAGAAAACCACCATCTCATTTAACAGAGGCCAATTTTATGGCAGAAATGTAATTCTATTGCTGCAATTGTGGAAGCAAATCTGTCCTTGATAATGATTCCAGTGTAATTACCAGGATATATCTTCCCAGATAATTTTAACTGTGCAACCTTGAAATTGCAAGGCACAGTCATATAGATCTGAGGCGAGGTTCCTGAGACACTCACCCAGAGGCACTGTATTCAAGGTAGGGATGGATGCACTTATAAATAATATGCAAGTATATATCTGCAACAGATCTGGTGAATTGTTCTCTAGAAATACCTATGGGTGACCAAATACCTTATATGTAGATCTGTACACTGCAGATGACTGCAGCTAGTAGGATTAACCCAGTCTGTAATACTGTGATCCTAAATTGGGTTGAATTGCACAAGAAACTCCACTTGTGTGAGAAGAAGCTGTAGAACTGACTGTTTAACTTTTGACCTTAATACACATTTAGGGAATAGTGCTTTGGAAGTCTTTCTATGTTAATTTTATTTGAAGGGTACAGTGCTTTGTTTGTTTGTTTGTTTTTAAAGAACCTATTCTCAACTTGTGATTATAAGTTTCATATGTAACTGAAATCTTCAATTTGAAATAAATCACTACTGGGCCTTGGAAAAGCACGTATTCCGTGTTCTCGCTGAAAGAAGCTCCAGATTAAGCAAAACACATTGATTGCACTCGATTTTTGGTCTTCTTCTAAGGCAGGTGTGTCTCCTGGCAGACCCCACCTTTACGAGGTCATCTAGTACAGGCACAAAATGAGAAAAGTAAGTGAAGGAGGTACTGCTCCCTCCCAAGAAATAAGGTGTGTTTGTGTTGAAAGAAAAGCAGCCTTTTTCTGGGTGCAATGGAGCTAGTGAATGAATTGCTTTGTCAGACAAAGCAGGATGGCTATAGGTGGGACAACGAGCAAAAAATTCCTAAGCCATAAGTTAATATTTGAGAAACCTCAGAGCAAGAGGATCAAGAATCATGGAAGACGACAAATCAAACCACAAAGAATACTTCAGTTACAAATACGAAGAGACCAAGATCAATTTATTGATGATAATGATTTTATTATTGTTATTTTACCTGCTCCTTATTTGCACAACACATTTTGTACTGGGAATCTCTCTCCAGTGTTTACACCAGCATTGCGTCTCCCAGAAGCAGCAACCTCCAAACCAGTGCAGCCTGAGGACAGAGACACGGAAAGGGGTATTGCTAAGCCACTAGCATATTTGAGAGGTGTGGGCCTAGGAATTTGGAGGAAGCCCAAGACAAACAGTCTTGCCAGAAGGCTATGTGAACACAAGTCAAGGTAAAAGTTTTGGTCTATGCATCATCTGTAGAGAGCTTAAAGACACATACAGAGCTTANTGTTTAGTCTGGAGAAGAGGAGGCTCAGGGGAGACCTCATTGCCCTCTACAACTACCTGAAAGGAAGTTGTGGTGAGCTGGGGGTTGGCCTCTTCTCCCAGATAACTAGTGACAGGACTAGGGGGAAAGGCTGAAAATTGCTCCAGGGGAGGTTCAGGTTGGAGATGAGGAGAAATTTCTTCTCGGAAAGGGTGGTCGTGCATTGGAACGGGTTGCCCAGGGAGGTGGTGGAGTCACTGTCCCTGCGGGTGTTTAAGGAAAGGTTAAACGCAGTACTGAAGGACATGGTTTAGTGGGTAATAGGTGGTGGGGAAACGGTTGGACTGGATGATCCTTGAGGTCTCTTCCAACCTTAATGATTCTATGATTCTATGGTAAAAGGCCCAAAGAGCTACAAGGAAAGTTTAGCCAGCTTTGTGAAACTTTTTGAAAGAAAAAGTGAATTAAAAAAAATGCAGATTGTAAGGAATCTCTGAGAATTGGTATCCCAGTGCTCGCACATTGTAGGCCTCAGGCTTTCCAGCCTGAAAGACCCCAAGAGCCATCTACCAATACACAATAGGCTTCAAACCAAACATTCTGGTTTTTACTTTGCAATGGTTAAAGCATCCCTGCCTCCCAGCTGTCATCAAGCTGAACACCCAACTCTCAGCCAGTCATTCCCCATTTCTAATCAGTCCTGTTTATGCATTTAAAAAGTTGTGCATTTCACCCAAAGCAGAAGCCCTAGTGATGCTCCAAGAGATCGTAACAACAAAGACGTGTGGGTGCACAAAAGAGAGAAAAACACATTTGACAAGTATCACCTTACATAATGACTGCCTGCAGGTTTTCACACGTATCGGAAGGAGGGAACATGCACAGAATGGTATAAAACCTGTATTGACATTTGGTGGTTCACTTTAACAGAGTCCTGCATAGAGTCATCACAAATAAACCTTTCTAATGACAAATCATGCTCTGAAGTACAAACATATTCCTTCAGGAAGAGCCTGTCACCTAATGCAAGACTTTTTACTTCAGCAGTGCTCTGTGCTGGTCTTTTCTGAGCGCACTCATGGAGTGAGGGCATCACAGGAATGGGGGCTGCGGTGGAGCCCTTTGCTGCCGCAGAAGAATAACTGCCTATTGGCCACCCTTCCAGTTTCAGACTGAAAAGCGCACAGCAAAAGAAGAAAGGAAGAAGCAGTAAACAAAGAAACAAAACCCCAACAACCTCCCTTTTTCCAGACAGCCCCCTGCTATGTACTTTCTCAAAACACGTACACGCTGCTTTAATTAGTAGTATATTACTCACGGAAAAGCTCCATTTCTTCGGCGAGTCAATACCCAACTGCTTTGCGCCTGGCAAAGCAAGCAATTTATTAATTAAAGCTGCCCTGCAGTCTGTCACTCCTGTTCCAGTACACTTTGTTTGTGCCATTCTCCAGCTGGTATAGCCATGATGTCACGTACTTTCAAAGATGACTTTAAAATGAGAAGAAAAAACATGAAAGGCAATCAAGTTAATGTGATGATGAAGAGCATGTTTTAAGCAAACTTCCGAAGCATTGCTTAGGGTTACTTCTGCAAGCAAGGGGCAGCTCTGTACTTGTCTCCTGGGAGGTTTTGTTTCCTTTTTAAAGTTGCAATTGCTCTAAATTTCCTTGTGCAAAAACTTTGTAATCAATTAGTTTGCCAAATAGTAATACTAATACTAATAATATTATGCTTAATTTTTACATGTTGTTTTTATCTGCTGGGCTGAAAGCACTTTGCAGAAGTAGTCTGCATCATTATCTTCATTTCTACATTTCTGTTTCCTCCTGACCACTTCTTTTTCAGAAGATCCTCTGTAGACGTTTTGCAGATAGGAGTGTCAGCATCATACAATTATCTGCCTCAGTCATTGCTTCAGCCGTTGTATTTGATCACGCAAGGGAAGCAAGCTAGTGCCTAGAGCACACCACATAGCCCCATCTGCCTTCACTGGTGGGGAATCAGATGCATGAGGTTGTCCTGTGGCACTGGCAGCTTTCAGCAGAACTGCTCTGTGCAGTCTGTTTTCTGAAGAGATTTCAATTCACTATCTCCCAAGCTACTGATACCAGCTTGTCACTGCAATCTGTCATTTTTATGTGGATGTTATATCTCACTGAAGCCTCATCTTACCAGCCTTCTGATACAGTCCTTAATGTCTGTGGAAGGAGCATCTTCAAGGGATCTCAAAAGTTAGATCAGAAGGAGAAGGCTAATGGCCATTAATGGGCCTGTACTGCATTTTTTAACTAAAAGGAAGTTTAAAGGACATATTTTTACTCTTTATCCACTTCTGCCATTGTCACTATCTATGTGATACTCTCTAGTAGAAGAAAAACTTAAAGGCATGAAGATGTTGAAGAAGGTGCAGGCCCTTCCCTATGTTCCTGTCAGCTTTTATCAAACCCTGTGTTGTTGGTCCTAAAGAAGGAAAAAAAAAAAAAAAGGTCAGCTCTTATCCCATGGATAGAGGTGTGTATCTTCAAACTAAACTTGCCTTTCTCTTTCATAGCTTTCCTCTTGTACCTGAATGTGCATATGCATGTGTAAGGGGTCTAGGGTTGTTACTGTGGCTTACAAGTAAAGGCTTAACATCTCAGGCAGATTTATCAAAGGTACGCTTTCCAAAATTTGGACCTCTGCTGAGAGCTGCAGATTTGGTTATGCTTGGTGCTGTTGTCTTAAGAAGAGCTTAGACTCTTAACTGAGCTGTAGCGCTCAGCACTCCTGATGCCTGATCCCCCCAGCCTGCATGACTGACAGCACGTGCTTGCTCTACACAAATTTTCTCCTTCCAGGACTTGGTCCAACTTGACCTGGCCTTGGCCCGGGCTTGCCTCTGACCAGAATGGGTGATAGGAACATTTGGACTCAAACCCATGTTCCACCTACCAGCAGAGAGACAGAGAGTTTCTACAACATAGGCCAGGCCTGTGGTGGCCAGCCAGCAGGAGACAGAGGAGAGGGGCTCATAGCAAGAAGTCCGAAGGGCTGTGTGTCTGCCTGTCAGAGCAGGATCTGGAGGAAATCCTTCCTGAATCTTTACAACTGTCTGGCAAATCAAAAGACAAACATAGTCCAGGACGATGTGGAGGCTTCCAGATTATGTCTATAGCTGTGGATTAAATGCATGGCACTGAAAACAACGGGCAAAGGATGGCCCGCGTCTATATTTTTGAACTCTCTCACTCTCTACTGGAGACGCTCTCTGGCCCACGCTAGCTCCCCAACCACACCTGGGGATTGTCTGAGAGAATGATTTTCAAGTTTCAGGGTCTGGGAATGTCCCCTGGCACTATTTAATCTACTAATTCATGGTTTCTCTACATATCCTCTCTGTTGCACTGTTTGCTACCTGCTTATTGCGTTGCATAATAATGCATAATATTTGTGTGAGAACACAAATATTATGAGGAACACTCTTTCCCACCTCTGTGCAGGGGCTGGCATTGCTTTGAACTTGCAAAGTTATTCTTTTCTAAAAACTACCCTAAATTAGATTAAAGTCATAGCACCTGCTCGGCAAAAACACAAACCGAGGTGGAAATTTGAGGTGATCAGTTGTCACAGCTATAGCCTGGATGACAAAGATCAGGACAAGCAGTGTCCTCCTGTTATGTCAAGATTTCGGAGACTAATGGTAACAGCGGTGGCAGGAAGCAGATCTATTCTTACCCAGTGCTCCTGTCAAGATGATCACTGCACCTAATAAATGGGGACTTTTGGGGATGAAATAAGATGGGATCAGAATTATTTGCAAAGATATACTTCTCAGGGAACAGCACATGGGCAGAAAATGTGACCTGATTCCTGAAGAAATGAAGAGGAAAAAGTATAACCATCTTTCCTCAATATACTTACTGAAGAAGCAGGGTCTACCAAGAAAAAAACCCAACAAAACAAAACAAAAAGCAGGAGAGAAAACATTCCTCTCTGGACATTTCCAAGCCAACACTGTGGTAGGTGCAGGTATTTTTGGAGGGAGCAAAACAGAACCAACCCTTAAAACTATTAAAAGTGCTTTCTCTTTAAATTTGCTGAACAAAGATGTAATTGTAGAGAGCTGTGCCATTAGTTATTACAGTGTGAAATCAGATGTGAGAGGTCATTCCCTGGCACTAACAGCTCTGGGCACACTTGCTCAATGAACTCTGTTTTCCTGCTGGGTAAATTAATTATGTGATTGTCTCTGCTTGAAATTAACAGAGTTCTACCCTTCTTCACATGAAGAGATCAAACACTCCCACGTGACTTGCAAATTATTCCTCTAAATGAGGGTCCCCGTAGAAATAATTAGGTTGCTTTAGTGTGAGATATTAATATTACCCATTTTCAGTACAAATGTCTGGAAAGTTCTCTTCTGTTCCTCTTTTTTAAAGTGAGGTGTCATTAAAATAAATACTACAAGGTATTTCTGACAATGGAGGCTTATCAAAACAGCTTAATGCCGAAACAGAGGACACTTTTTCAGTATGAACAATAAATCTTAAAAACGCAGTGGTTTGAATGTTGCACATTAGTTGTGACTCTCACATACCTGTAAAGACCACGCACACGCACAAAGTGTGCATGCAGGCATGTGTGCACGTGCCATGCCCAGCCTGGTGCTGTCGTTGAGGCAAGACCTTCTGCCTTGATGAGCCCACGGAGCAGCCTGTGCTGTAGCAACATTAACCTTGCCTGGTCTATCAAGAGAACATCCTCCATTAGCAGAGAGAAATTTGAGAAGAGCCAGCTGACCATTGCTCTAGCGTGGCCCTCAGAAAGGGACAAAGGAGTTGACTGAAGGGTGAGGCCAATGGGAAACATAAAGGTCAAGCAGAAAGGACAACCCAAGGCCATGGCAGAGTCTGACTCCTGATAACATAAACCCCAATTATATGGACAGAAAACAGTAAAAACATTAAAATTAAATTGCAGCCACTGTTGCAACCTCTTTTTCAGGTTGTTTGCTTCTTTGTTGATCTAGGCCCCCTTCTATCATTCGGATTAGTAGTGTGCAGCAACATCCTATGGGAGGAACTGTGGTTTATATCAGATGTTTACATTCACGGGTCTCTGCTGTAAAGAACCTGACCGGGATATTTGACCATTCCTTAACTCTCATGGATTGCATTTTGATGAAAAAAAAATAATTTAAAAATTTATTGAGTAGATTATTGTAAAAAATAATATTTCTTTCAGTAGACCAGTTTTTTCCCTCCCACAAGAGCATATGAGAAAGGCAAAAAAATGCTTAGATTGCCCACAGATACATCCTTTCTTTCACCTATTTTTCTGAGGATGATCTTTAATCCATAATCATATGAATCCCAGGATGCCTTGAAAGGCCATGGCACTCTCTGCACCCTCACTCGTTTCTGTCTCCCTGACATCATCTCCCCCAGACCTTTTTCTTCCTTTTTCTCCTCTAAAAGGGACTTTAAAAAAAAAAAAAAAAAAAAAAAAAAAAAAAAAAAAAAAAAAAAGNAAAAAAAAGAAAAAGAAAATGAAAGAGAAATTGAGAAGTAGGCCAAAGAGGAAAATGAGGCTTGCTCCTTCAGATTTTAACCATAGAACTTATATGGTATTAAGAGAAAACTCAGATGAGCACTGTGCTGTTAGAATAACGAAGCAGAACCTTTTCAGGTCAAAATTATAAACTCATTGAAACCTTTGGAATTATGGCAGCAAACAAAACTGAACTTCTGTCTCAGTTAGTGTAAATGGGTTAAACACTGTTTCCTTACTCTTGCTCAAAATCCAGTATATTCATGTTTCTTCCATTTTCCCTGAAGAACGACAGGTACAACACTCCTTTACAGTACCTTTCTTGTTCTAAGTGGGACAGTCCAACACATGCCATAAAGAAAGTCTAGTGAACACTAACTCTCCTAATGATATGCTGTAAATTAATACAATTTTCTGTGTAATAACTACACTACAGGAAATCACGTTTTTTTGGTCTGTTCTTGTAGCCCATAATTATCTTCTGATTTTGCCTTTCAGACCTTAAAAACTTTAACAATAACTGAATAGTTAGCCACTTGATGTTCAGTTACTTGCAGGAACATACATGCCTGTGTAGCTCTGAAGATGAAATACAGGAGAGAATGCTGAATTTCCTGCACACAAAAACATGCAGTACCATTAGACAAAGAACACAAATGCTAGGCCTTCACAATAATAACACTCACTGAAACAGTGCAAATACCCTGTTAGCAATAATTAGAAGTGAGATGACATTTTAGCATTTCTGGAAATCGGTCAGTGTTGGAACCTGTTCAGCAACGTAAAAGCAATATACACGATTTTCCATCTATTCTTTCACAGGCAGTGAGAAGGAGACAGAAGTGTCTGCTTAGAGAATAAGTGCAGAAGTACATTACTTAACCCCAAATACAGCACTGAGTTTTCTACTTAATAACTATGTAGATCCATGGAGTGAACCTTTCTTGAAAAAAATCCTCCATGCATGGAAATGGAAAATAACAACAATCTTTTCTCACGCAGAAGCAAACCTTGAACAAACTACAAAGCCCAAACATCACTGGTCTCTAAGATGACGAGGCATCTGGACCCCACGAGCATCCCAGCGACTGCCCTGGTGCCAGCCGCACGACTGCCTGTGGGACCACCAGCGGACCCTGACAGCAGTGCTGGGAGAGGGGCTGCGAGGTGACAGATGTTCAGACAAAGAGTCAACTGTGGCCTGGGCTTTGTCATAGGAGTGCTGCTGGCGCTGCTGCCAAGAGAAGGAAGATGAGAAGGCAGAGAAAAGTCTGCTGTTATTGTTTCCCAGGTCCAGCTTGAGATTTTGACGTGCACACAAAGTCCCAGCTGAAGCCACTGACAGCCAATTCGCATCGGGGCAGGAGGAAGTCTTAAAGTTGTGCTGCACTCCTCTTGGGGACTGTCTTAGCAGAATGAAGCACGTAACAGCCACACTGACGTGCTACCGGGCAGAAATCTCTCTATGTTTGTAAGCTCACATTTGACTAAGTTTTTTCAGCTACATCTTGCTGACTCTGAACCAGCTCAAACTTGCGGAAGTCTCCATTGGGAATCAGTGTGCCATCGCACAGTGGACCTTTTGTTTCCTCAGTTGTTTTAACCTAGGCATCTGCAACAACGGTGTTCTTTAAACACTGACATTCTGTGCGAGCAAGACCGGACAATGAAATTAAGGAAATGTCAGAACTCCATGTCAGTTTAGTGTCCCCGTGAGTGCGTTGTGCTACAGCCTGCTGCACTCATCGAGGCGAAGGGCTGCAAGGGGGCAAGAAGTCTATGCACATATAACGGACATCACTGAGAAGCCCTGCAGTGGTGTTGCAGAGACAGCTTTAATCTCGATGCCTTCCACCTTATGTGTGTTCCCTTGTCCTGTTTTACTGTTCTTTGGACATTCCTTTCTTCCATCAAATACAGCTGCGACACAGTTTTGTAAAGTATTGAAGGACATTGAGGCCAACACACCTGCTCTGGACACACAGCAGGAGAATGAGATTTGTCTCGAGCCGGTGCAGCTGCACTGAGTTGCAAGGACGAGGTATTCTGTTCACGGTCTGTGCTAGGGACCACGCTCATTTTTAAATAAGGCGATTGTTTTTGTACACCTCTCCCTGAGAAATCATTTCTTTCTGCACCACAGTGGACACAGGTATGTTTGTTGAGCTGCCTCCAACAAGAGAAAGTACCTGGAATAAACCACTGGTACAAAGAAAAATGGAGAGGAAAATAAAAACCCAGGGTAACTGCTGAAACAAAATTGTAAATGTGTAAATACTTTGGTACATAGCTACTAGAAAGACTCACTCCCTCTCCCAGTATTACTAATTGCTGTTTAGCTCCCAGTGTGGATACCGAATCTGGTTTGAAGCCTTTACCAGGACCCTGAACAGTCGGATCTCGGCTGAGCTGTAGGCTGTGTGGGAGGGCATTTGGAGGCAGCCTCTGCTGAATGGGGAGGGGTGTGTGCCCAGAGCAGGCACGGCTTTGCCTGGCAGGGCACCAGCGAGGGGCTAAGCGCAGCACCACGCTCCTGCGGCTGGGCTCAACATGCCTCCTGCTTCATCAGCTCGGGCCGCTGTACGGGGAAAGTCAGTCCAGCCACCCATGTAGATACATGAGCAGCTCCAGCAGAATTTTGTCAGCCTTAAACAGCGATGGCTTTTATACAGCGTTATACGTATGCACTCTGCATGTGGCAGAAGGGTGTCCGCAAGGGGCTCGCCACTCGCCTTTTCCTTCTTTCCAGTGGTTTTGGTACCATACTAAGGTATGAACTAATCTTTGTCAGTTCAGGCAGTTGTTGATGAGGTAGCAGCGGTTTCTGTTGTCATGTGTTGTCATGTCTTTCACAACATCTGAGGGTGCACAAGTGGCTTGAAATTCTCTTGCAGCCTTTGAACCACCACAGCCATGTAAGGGCCAGTGGGAATAGCTGCAATCCGTATAATCTCTTTGCTGTAAAGAGGTCCTCATGTTAATGGCAAGTGAGTCTTCACATGTTGCAGAATTGATCTGACTGAGGAAGGAAAGGTAAGCAGAAATGTCTTTCCCTTTTGCACTGGAATATTCTCTAGTCCTGTAGGTAATTTATTCTTGAAGGTGTCAGGAAGAATAAGCCTGTCAGAGTGCCTCATAACAGAAAGAAAAGCTGCAGAAACAGTACAAGCTGTGGTTCTCAACAGTGCTTTGGCTGGCCCATGTATAGCCATAATGATGGATGCGGAGAAGGCAGTTTTAGTAAGATATGTACATCTTATCTCTTGTCTCCGAGGCAACTTCCTAAAACCTCTTTGAAATTACTATAGACCAATTAACATATTCTACTACCATGACAAGTTTTATCAAGCCAATACAATGCAACATCATTTTCTGAGTCATATTGACCTACAACAAACCAAACCCAATAACTAAATACTGATAGCTATAAGTATTCATTCCAGTGTCATCACGTAAATAAAGGAACAATTTTCTCACATTTGGCATGAACATTAAGCTGAATCTAGGCATTGAATATCTACACAAGCCATATATACATATCACTGCACTGTATACAACACAAAATTCCCTGAAATTTTCTCAAGGATACTTACGTTATAGAAATAATTTTATATTAACACAATAAACTCATTTCTGAGTACCAAAATTCTAGCTTTGTATTTTGTGATATTCAAAATAAGCAATATTATAAAGCCTATAATCAGTAGCATCAAAAATACAGAAATACTCTTTTCTCCATCTGGAACGACTTGAAAAATAAATAAATAAATGAATACACACAGTGAGTCTTGACACAGTTGCTCATGGATATCATAAGACATTAAGGTTCAGTTGGGATGTAGACTGTCAGCTCCCATGGCATATCTTGACACAATAGAGTGCACTTTTCAAATATTATTAGAGGTTGAAAATGATCTTATTCTTTTCTTACAGTTGAGACAGAGACAGTCATGTGGAGAATAGGCAATCTTATAAATTTTATTTTGAGCCTGGAAAATATTTCTCTAACTTATACTTCTATACATTTTATAAACAAAAACATTCTGTATCTACAGGGAAAAAATATATATATATAAAAATTTACAGAGCAAGATACAGTTAAAAACTCAGCATTTCCACAAAGGCAGGAAGAAATCTATTGCTGTTTTGAGAATTCTACTGCTTTCAAATAATAAGATACAGTAAAAAATACTAAAAATAACAAAAGTAATGCCTGTTTTAAAAGAGCAAAGGTCTTGCTCATCAGACATTCAGAAGACAGAAAATGCCAGCTTTAAAGAGTGATATTTTCTGTGTGCATGATAAAAACTGTCCTTGGCATCAGAGATAAACTCAGTGATGTTAAGAGAGAAAGAACCGAATTCTTTTTACATCCTAGCCCAGACACCTGAAAGAACAATGTACCTCTCTTCTGACATGTCTTTATCACATTTGCTGTCCTTGCTTAGCAGTGAATGGGAATATTTAAGGGTGAACAGTTGTTTCTAATTTTATTAAAACCCACATCTTAAAAACAAATCACAAGCAGGGTTAGCTGAAATGCAATTTTATAAGTTTTGTATTTCTGAGTAAGCACCCTAATATTTATTTTAAAAAATACTGCAAAACACTTTGCTACATGAAGAAGGTTAGATAGGAAAATGATCACCAGGGCTCAGTCTTAAAGCTGTACAGTCAATATTCACCATATGGGTTAAGAGAATGACTAGTAGTAGAAACCATTTTTATCGACATATCAGCCTTAGAAGATGCCCTGGTTTGCGCAGGGATAGAGTTAATTTCCTTCCTAGCAGCTGATGTGGTGCTGTGGTTTGGATTTAGAATGAGAATAATGCTGATAACATCCTGACGTTTTAGCTGTTGCTGAGCAGTCAAGGACTTTTCAGCTTCTTGTGCTGCCCTGCCAAAAAGAAGGTGAGGGGAACCCATGAAGCTGGGAGGGGACACAGACAGGACAGCTGACCAGACTGGCCAAAGAAATATTCCATATCATATGATGTCATGCTCTGTGTATAACTGGGGAGTGGGCCGGGAGGAAGCATGGATCAGGAACTAGCTGAGCATCAGTTCCAGGTGGTGAGAAATTTTGCCATTCATCACTTGTTTTGTATACTTAAGTTTGTTTACACTTGCATTTGTATTTGTATTTGTGGTTATTATTGTTGTTATTATTATTATTATTATCTTCCTTTTCTGTCCTATTAAATTGTTTTTGCCTCAACCCACGAATTTTACTTCTTTTTTTTTTCTTTTGGATTCTCTCCCCCATCCCACTGGGGGTGAGGATACAGCAAACTGCTGTGTGGTTGTTTTAGCTGCCGGTCAGGTTAAGCCATGGCAAAAGATGTTGCCTTTCAGTTTTTTACATAGCTTGAATATCTTTTTGCTAGTGGAATAGCAATAACCATCAAAATCTGCAGGGGAAGACAGCCTAGGAAAAACACAGAGCACAGATGAGGATGGAGGACTGGCCCAGGTTCATTCTCAAAGACTGAGGGTTTCTTCTCATTTGAACAAAACAGAATGAAGTTTTAGGTGTGAGCTGCTTGTTCTTTTTCATGTTGTTATAAATCTGCACAGAGTAAAAGCTTTGCTAATGCAGTCATGTCCAGTAGGTGATTATTTCCACACTACTGATAACAATATCAATAACAGTTTTAGTTGTGCACAGCCTAAGCTGGTGAAACCTGGGTTCCACTGCCATCGCTGCTAGAAGTGCTCGTATGCCTGCTGCCAGCTACCAGGCACCAGAAACAGTTATAATTGTAGTTCCTAATAGTTTCTACAACAAATTAGTACAGACTACTTCTAAGGACCTAAAAGAAAACATGGAGAGGAGTAATAGCCAGAGTGAATTTCAGAAAAACACATCGTATCAAACCAAACCAGTTTCCTTCTGCCACAGGGTAACAGAGGAGAAGCAATACGTGCCATATACCTTGGCTTCTACAAGACTTTTGACACCATGCTGCACAGAGTTCCTGTAACCAAAGGAACATTTAGATTAAAAAAGCAGTTGTCAGTCATGGGAAAACTCTGCTTGAGAATTCACTAGTGGTTCAGGTACAACCCAAAAAGGGTTGAGTAATGCTTTGCAGGGATCAGTCCTTAAGGAGTGGTACTGTCAGGTATTTTCTTTAATGATCTAGATGATCGAATAAAAAATGTGCTGATTACATTTGAAGACACCAATGAGCTGACAGTGTACATTGAGAAACAGGATTAGAGTTCAATGAGATCCTGATACACCGGGAAATGCTATGAAAAAGAAAAGGTACTGTTTAATAAGGGCAAATGCCAGACCATGAACTCAGGTAAGACCAATTAATGGCACAAATATAGAAAAAGGAACAAAGGACTAAGTCAGAGCTCTGCAGGAGTATATTTAGAATTATTGTGAATCATAACTTCAATAGGAATTAAAAGGATTGTGTAAAGGTGAACCCCATATGATTAATCACCCACAATGATTAATAAACTGTCATAGCTAGCCAGACATTTGAAGTAATCCTACTCCTTTCAGCACTGACCTCTGCTGAAGTGCAGCAACACTGTGGGTTCAGCGATGAAAATCTAAGAAGATAGGAGTTACTTGGACAGCTTCCAGAGAAAAAAGTTCTGGGAAGATCAGTGAAAATGAAGGGAGGGCTACAAAACAGGGAAAGAGGAAAATTTGGGTGAGCTGGAGTACTATTCCTCGTTGCCTCATTACTTCCAGGATGAGAATTAAAGCTTCACATTTCAAACCTTCAATGTTGAATCCTCCCGCAGGAAAACGAAACTACCCATATGCTAAAGACCTGTCATGGGGGTTTAAAGGTTCTCACTTCTCAGAACCACTGCAAGTGACAGTGAAACAGCTTCCAAGGTAGCCAGGTTGCCAGTCCCAGTTTTTCACAATTCCCTTCCGTATCTTCTGCCAAAAAATCAGCAACATTATTTTACTTTGCTTTCTAGCTTTAGAGTATTTAGGAAACTCTTATTTCACATCTTCAAGCCTTTCACAACTACCACAACACCTGGAAATGTCTTTGTTTATGTGCTTGCTTGAACCCAGGACTTTGGGTCTTGCATCTTTTGGACTTGGCTCTATGTATCTTGGAAAATATGCCAGATACTGACAGTATTGCCAGTAGTGATGGTCCTTGGCTTCTGGCTCAGCACCCATTGTAATGGGTATTCACTCCTCAAAGTGATTATTTCAAGCTATCCCTGAGCTCAAGCACTGTGTCTGGATCACATTCATTTCACACAACAGCCAGAGCTGACTTCTTTGTCTTAAAGGAAAGAAACAGGAAGGCAGAGAACAATTAAAAACTTCAGCTTCAGCTCCTTCTTCCTGCCTTCATTTTGTAAAGAGTATTCCATGTCCTGTGAAGCCTCCAGAAATGTGAGATGTTAATTCAACCTGCAGAGCATATGTAGCACTATCCCACTTGCCTGGTTGGAATGAGAGAGGTCACATCCTGATCCCTTGCTTGTTGTGCCTTGGTTTCTAGCTAAACAGCTACCCATTAGAAGAGTCAGTCATAGCAAGGGTCGTTTCTATGGCATGGACACATATCTGGGAAGCACCATATTAATTTCCTTCATACAGAAGAGGTGTTAGTAGGCTGTGCAGTTTTTAGTGGCTAGTGTTAATGAAAATTGCATTGCTCTGTTGTTCTGATGCCTGATTGTCCAGAGCAGGGATCTGATGGGAGCCATTCATGGCCCAGGTTTCCTCCTTCAAGATAAGCGAGGTGTGGGTTGAGAAGAGATGGGGCTAGCTTGATCTTGCCCTGACACAGCCTTGGCTTCTGGCCAGTGCTCGCACCCGTGCCCAGGGGCTGGGAGTGCTCGCAGCTTCTACAGTATAGACAAAACCACTAAGACCTGAGTTTACCGAGAAATAAATCATTAGGTTGACAGGAAAATCTGGGTATGTAAACATCACTCTGGGCATCCGATGTTCAGACACCACCAAAACTGCCATTTGGTTGCAATGTACTGGACAGGTTGGATCGCTGGGCAGAGGCCAACGGGATGAGATTTAATGTGGCAAAGTGCCGGGTCCTGCACTTTGGCCACAACAA
>VWZZ01006589.1:126348-154792 GCA_013399095.1 Psophia crepitans | reverse complement strand
ATTTAAGGAAAGGTTAGACGTGGTACTGAAGGACATGGTTTAGTGGTTAATAGGTGGGGGGGGACGGTTGGACTGGATGATCCTTGAGGTCTCTTCCAATCTTAATGATTATTCTATTCTATTCTATTCTATTCTATTCTATTCTATTCTATTCTATTCTATTCTACTTGCAATATTTACAAGGGCGTGTAGTGATAGGACAAGGGGTAATGGCCTCAAGCTGAGGGAAGGTAGATTTAGACTAGATATTAGGAAGAAATTCTTTACTGTGAGGGTGGTGAGGCACTGGAACAGGTTGCCAAGAGAAGCTGTGGATGCCCCCTCCCTGCGAATGTTCAAGGCCAGGTTGGATGGGGCTTTGGGCAACCTGGTCTAGTGTAGGGTGTCCCTGCCCATGGCAGGGGGGTTGGAACTAGATGATCTTTGAGGTTCCTTCCAACCCAAACCATCCTATGGTTTTATGATACTGTGTACTCTGGAAAAAGTCTTAAGTCCCTCAACAGCCAAATACCAGTGAAGACTATCCTTTACTTCTAACCTTCTATTTCATGGGATGGATAAGACCTGATATACCAGGGGCAGGGAAGGGGCAGAGAGGATGAAGGTTGTGCAGTTCCCCACTGGCTGTCACAGTGCAATGCACTCCTGGTTGCTTTCTGGTAGAAAGAGCATGTATGTCCTCGTTTCATTCATGTAAAGGCTATCTCTGCCCTAGATGAATGCTAAGCACCCGTATCTCCTGATTTTTGCTTCCATGCACTCCTAATTGGTCAAGAGCGGTAAAATAAGTATGGCCCCTTCCTATCTCACACAACTTCTTCCTCACTGCTTCAGTTATCCTTTCATCCCTCCATTTTACCACTCTTAAGAGACTCAGCTTCCTCTTTTCAACCAGTTATCAGCATAACCATTAATAGGCTATACATAATTAAGAATTCACATCAAATCCCCTCAGCAATGACTAGCCACCATGTCCTAACTCACTTTTCCCGTGACAACAGTCTTTCTACAGTGCTTGCCTTTCCATCATCTTCAGAGTGCTTCAAGCTGTTTTCCAGATCCTTGGATTTTTGCATTTTCCTGGTAATTTCCTGGCTCAGGGTTTTAAAGAAAGACATCTGACATGGGTTTGCATTCTGTCTTTGCCACTTGCAACATATTATTCTACACTGTGAAGAAAAGTGGAATAGATCCAGTACTTGGCATCTATTAAGCATCTGTAGTCCAACTAACAATTAATTAGGATTAAGGGTTCTTGAAAGTATATCTTATAGCTGAAGAAAATAATTACCAACTGTTAATCACATACTTCTTTCAGATACTTAAAAACTGATTGTATGCATTTTCCAAATGATCTGAGGAGACTTGTGAAATATATAAACTGCATTATACCATAGGATTAATTGAGAAATGTCCAAGTTTCTAATAGGAAAACATATGTTTTACTGCAATATTTCCGTTGCGCTACTCAGGCTAGCATTTAAAACACAACCTTTACCTCACAGTGCCCAAAAATATAGTTTACTGCTGCATAGAAAGGCAAGCAAGTTGTATTAACATGACATTTTTGTAGATTGTATAACTACACCCCCGTGTCAGTGAAAAGAAAAGACCATAATGTGGGATGCCATTGCTGGAGGAGAAGATGGCTGACCAGGTTCTTTTGCAACCATTGTCATCTAAGACACTTGTCATTGGAGGGAGTTGTCAGATGGAGCTACAGACCTTTTAGTTTCTACTTAATGCCTAATAGACATGTGCCTGATGCTGTCATGTTGGCGAGAAAGGATGTATCAAAAGAGCACACCTTCCCCATCGTATACATTGAGAGGAATTCTTCTGCACATTGGCCATTTGTATTTTCCGAGTGACCTAGATAGGAAGTTCCCTCTGGTTTCATATCAAAAGATCAATCATAATGTTTCTGAGAAGTCAGTGATGAAGCTGAGTCTCTCTGGTTAGGCCTCTGGGTCTAAGAACATACTGTATTTCAAAATCCAATGTAATGAACCTAAGCAGTAATGTTTTATAGCTCATAATAATACGTTCTAAATCTGAAGGCTAATTAAACTAAACATACCAAACTTGCCTGCAACTAGAACTGGTCGTATGTCATTTAAATAGAAAAATTGCAAAAGTTTATTTGCATATCCAGAAAAATTAACACCCACGAAAATATTCAATAATAAATAAAGTCTTAGTTTTTGAGTACTGGAGCTCACACGCTGGAATAAACAAATGCAAATAATAATTATGCAAAACTTATTTTAACTCCAGAAGGAGACTTATCGAATACCAAATCTGAAATACCAGAAGAAGAATAAAATACTTCTGGCTATAGTGTGTGCATTTTTTGGTTGCTGATATCAAAAGCATGTATTGTAGTACTATTTCCAGTTCTTTAGGTAAAATGTGTTAGAACAGAACAGAAAGAATAGAATAGAATAGAATAGAATAGAATAGAATAGAATAGAATAGAATAGAATAGAATAGAATACTTATTTCAGTTGGAAGGGACCTATAGTGATCATCTAGTCCAATCTCCTGACCAATTCAGGTAGGGATGACCAAAAGCTAAAACACGTTAAGGGCATGTTCCAAATGTCTCCTAAACCCTGACAGGCTTGGGGCATCAACCACCTCTCTAGGAAGCCTGTTCCAGGGTTTGAAAACCCTCTCAGTAAAGAAATGCTTCCTAATGCCCAGTCTGAACCTCCTCTGGTGCAGCTTTGAGCTATTTCCACATGGATGCCAGGGGGAAGAGCTCAGCACCTCCCTCTCCACTTCCCCTCCTCAGGAAGCTGCAGAGAACAATGAGGTCACCCCTCAGCTTCCTTCTCTCCAAACTAGACAAAGTCTTCAGCCCATGAGACATTCCTTCCAGCCCTTTCACCAGCTTTGTTGCCCTCCTCTGGACACATTCAAGGGCCTTCTTAAATTGTGAGGCCCAGAACTGCACACAGTACTCAAGGTGAAGCCACACCAAAGGTCAGTACAGCAGGACAATCACCCCTTGTGCCCGGCTGGCTGTGCTGTGTTTGATGACCCCAGGATGGGGTTTGCCCTCTGGACTGCCCTCTGGGCACACTGCTGACTCCTGTTGAGCCTGCTGTCAACCAGCACCCCCAGAACCCTTTCTGCAGGGCTAATCCCCAGCCACTCCTCTCCCAGTTTATACTTGTGCTTGCCAGGTGCAGAATCTGGCATTTGGACTTGTTAAATTTCATGCCACTGATGATTGCCCAATGCTCCAACCTCCCTAGATCCCTCTGCAAGGCATCTTGTCGCTCAAAAGGGTCAACAGCACCTCCCAGTTTGGTATTGTCAGCATATCGTCAAGTCTGTCATACTCAGAGCATTGATTCAACATCGTTTTTTTTATTTTGTTTTCCATCTTGTGTAAAGTACTGTTTGTCCTTCCCCCAAAACAAGCATTTTTTTATGTACAGAATTATTTTACTAGCCACATAGATTGCCAACTCCCTTATAAATGAAAATTAGTCGTCTAAGGGAATGACCACCTGTTTCAGCCTTTTCTTCTCCATAATGAAATTAGTGTGAAGTGATTTTAACAATGGAATTTTAACAGCCAATTGATTTCAGCTTCTTCTGTTAAAAAACCAAAACAACCAACCAAAAACCCCCTAAAGTCCTGAGTCAAAGCTATTCATGAAGATAAAGTTACAATTAAGTGATTTTATTGATGTTTGTAGTATGAAATGGTTAGGAATAAGCACACTTCAGGATGATAGTTAAATACTGAATTGGACCGTTCATGACCACTGTTCAGTTGAATGTCCTTGCAGATACTTTACACACGTAAATGTTGCAAGGAGATGGGGCACCGCTCAGGAATATTCTCTGATATGTTATTTGCCAGAGTTGTCACTATTTACTAAAGGTTTTATGGTTACTTACTGACACATGCATTCGTGCTGAAATGTTTGTAGCACTTGTTGACTGCTCATCATGTGCTGCTGTTGGGGGACTCTGACTAGCAGTCAGTAAGAAAAGTTGGATTTTGAAAGGCTAGGCGTGAAGGTCCTCTGTCTCTTTTCTAAACATAAATGTTTAAAGTAATAAGGTTCCAAGAGAGTCATGAGCTCCGACAAATTTCATCCCTCTGTTTTACAAGCCTTGTATCCCACAGGACTGCCTCACCAAAAAAAAAAAAAGGTATCTTGTGTCGTGCAAGCACTGTCATCTGTATAAGGGAATATGGATACAAGAAACAAGAATTTTTACAGTTAGTCCCACCACAAATCAACACAAAAATCAAGTGCACATTAATAAAGGTTTCTAATGCCATAGTGTGTCATGGTTTGACCCTGGTCAGCAGCTCAGCCTCACCCAGCCACTCCCACAGTTGGATGGGAAAAAGAATCAGTGAGGTAAAAGCAGAGAAAACTCATGGGTTGAGATAAAGACAGTTTAATAGATAAAGCAAAAGCTGTGCGTACAAGCAAAGCAAACTATGGAATTCATTCCCTGCTTCCCACGGCAGGCAGGTGTTCAGCCATCCCCAGGAAAGCAGGGCTCTGTCACACATAATGGGTACTTGGGGAGATAATTACCGATGTCCTCCCTTTCTCCTGCTTTCCCTAAAATTTACTGATGAGTACAACTTCATATGGTATAGGCTATCCCTTTGGTCTGCTGGGGTCAGCTGTCCTGGCCGTGTCCCTTCCCTACTCCTTGTGCACCCCCAGCCACTTGCTGACGTGGTGGGGTGAGAAGCTGAAAAGGCCTTGGCTCTGTGTGAGCGCTGCTCAGCAGGAACAAAACCATCCCTGTGTTAGCGACACTGTTCCCAGCACAAATCCAACACACAACCCCATATTAGGCTGCTGGGAAGAAAGTTAGATCCATCCCAGTGAGACCCAGTACACTGTGACATCCAAACACAAACATGGAGATTTAATTGAAACAGATTGTGGGTATTACAGGTATGGATGGCAAACATAATTAAAACAGATATTTAGGTCATTAACTAATCAGAAATCCATAATTAATAAAGAAGGAGTAATCAAAGTAAAATTATTCATTATGAATTATAAACAGTTTAAGTCTGATTTAACTTTTCTGCATTTTCTTTGATCAGAATGAGATGCAACTTCTGTCAGATGTTCTAAAAAATTCCTGTTACTCAGAAGTAAAGGCTTGATCTAAATACTGAAGATAAATCTCCTTGAGTATAAATGACAAATTGAGTTAAATCTAATCTGTATGAAAATGCCTTTAATCTGACACTTAGTAGCTAAATTTTCTTTATAATCAACATTTTAGAAAGGAGTGTTCCAGGCTGTTTCGTTTAAGGTTGTCATGCCCTGTGTATTTTGGGCAGACCAGTTACGGTGATGGCCAGCGAGTGCTACTCACGTTTGAGACATCCCCAACAATCCTGAATTTAGGCAGACCAAAGCACTTTGACCTCTGTGGTGTTGACTGAGAGCAGATTCACCAAACCGGGAGATGAAAAGAAATAACATGCATCTCCTTGGTAGGTGGCAGAAAGGCAAAGCGGGAGGGCAGGGTTACCCTTGTCAACACAAGTGCAGCACTTGCTGACGTCTGAAATGGGACAGGGCTGTGAACACCTGAGCTGGATTTTAGGCCGTGGCCCAGGACTGGCACTGGGGATGGACAGGACGTCTGCAGGGGCACCTCACCACCTGCAGCTTTCCATGGAGCTCACTGAAAAGCAGGAACAGTACCCGGGGCCGAGGGCCACTCCGGCGGAGCAGGGCAAGGGCAGCTCTTTAGGTACGATAGGTGCCCAGCACGGTGATGTCGAAACTGTTTCTTCTGAGCCACCGAGGTAACTTACCAAGGCCGAAAAACCTGTTGCTGTCTGTGTCAGCGGCAGGAGCCCTGGCAAAAAGAAAAGTCAAAGTTAATGGTGGCTAGGTTAAAAACCCAAACTCTTTGTCCTCCTTTCAAATTATGAACAAGGATGTATTACATGCCCCTGTGGACTGTGAGGAAATAGCTGATGTCAAAGCACCATCTTACTCTGTCTGCCCTTTTCTGTCTATTAGAGATGATAAAGCTGCCAGACTAATACCCTCTCTAATGAGGCAGACAAGGAAAAGTCTGGTTATTAGGGTGGGGGAAATAAAAAAGCGAAAAAGAACTGCTTTGATAATTAATCAATTGTTGCTCAGAGATTCCAGTGGCATTGCTTAGAGTAATTCCTGCAGGGATACTGTATTTTCTTAGTAAAACTAATAGCAATTTCATTAAGCTAACAGCTCCTAATGCTAATAATAATTCTGTTAAATCTTTATGGATATATTTGTCCTTGCCTTACTTTTTCATTTTCCATTTATTGCAGATACACTTCATGGTCTCTTGTGTCTCAGATTAGGCTTCCGTATTGCCACAAGATCATTGCTGAGTCTTACTGTGCCTTTTTAGACTGAAATATATACCTTACACTGTCCTCAGGGACTTCAGTAAGAGCAGGCATATTCTTTATCTCAGTTTAAAATCTATGAAATGTGTTTATCTATTTAAATTTTTGTTTATGAAGGCATTTAGCTTTAGATGTATTTAAAGAATTTTAAAATAAGTAAAAGATAGGAGTGAAAATGTGACAAAAATGTCACATTATAACAGAAAAGTGACAGAAATTACTTGTCAAGATCTTTCCAAATAAAAACTCTACCTTTCTCCTTCAGCCTTCTCCAAGGCAGACTGAAAACAGAAAGCTTTTGCCCAAATTTCAGTCCCTTTCCAACTCTGATCTTCTGCTCCACTCTGCAAAACACTGTGAGCTGCAGTGCAGCTAGTAACGCCGTACTGACTGCTCTGGCAGCCTTTTATGTGCGTGGTACGCGAGGTCTGGCAATTCAGATCCTAGAGGAACACTTACCGGGAATGATTTGGACAGTCCAGTTGTCGAAAGGGAGGGGGAGGCAGTCAAAGGTAACAGCGGCCAGCTGATGCCGATGCTTTTGTGGTGCTAACAGTGCAGCATCGGGAAGGGTGGAGAGGCAGAGAGAAATGAAGGGAATAGTCAGACACAAAAAAAATTTGGTTTTCATCATAAGGGGTAAATTATTAGCACTACTTTAATTTCTGCCAGTTTTCAGGACTAGAATTAACCATGTGCATAGAAACATGTGTTTTCCAGCTAGTATGACAGTCTTAACCACC
This sequence comes from Psophia crepitans, assembly GCA_013399095.1. Classification (NCBI taxonomy): domain Eukaryota; kingdom Metazoa; phylum Chordata; class Aves; order Gruiformes; family Psophiidae; genus Psophia; species Psophia crepitans. Next base: position 147,634 of record VWZZ01006589.1, on the reverse strand, counting down.
TTTTCCTCCCCCAAAAAAGAATATTGGATACAGAGCAGGCATTAGCAAAAATGCAGACGTCAAAAGAGTGCCTCTTGGATGGATGTTTTCTAGGGTGAACTGGCCAGGAAAGTGAATGTTTGCTCAATTAATACTTTATGTTTTTAGAGCTGTCAGACTGTGGGGAGAAGAGGCAGGTCTCCAGTGAACTCCTCCTGACAACACTGCAGTAACAATCAAGAGATGGTTCCCTTAGATTCGTGCTGCTTGTTCTCTCATTGCACGCACACATATCCCAGCATCTGTTTGACACAGTAGGCCTGGACAGAACACTTTCGCTGTTAGGTATTCAGTAGCTTGTATAGAAACAGTTGGTGGGCTCTGCCCAAACCCTAGTGAAGAGGCAGATGATACCCCCATTGCTGAAACACCCAACACCATCCATCTTCAGGGTTGGTTCAGCAAACAAACTTAAATGTCAGGATGCCCCTTCATCCCTTGATGTGATTTGCCAGCTCCAGGGAAAGCTGGCTACTATCAGGGAAGGTTCAGCTGCCACAGGAACAGTTTGCTTTATCTCTGATTATGGAGTCTTTACTCTTGGTGAATAAGAATTTCACAAACACTAAATTTACTCTCCTTCTCCCAAACAGTTATTATACGTCCTTTTTACACATCTGTAGAAAGTGTATTTTCCCTTAATATCACAGTACCACTTGTGCATTTGAGTTATTTCTTAATTTACTTTGCTGGGGAATGATGAAATGGCCTGGGAAAATTATTTGCTGTCTCAGGAACTGTTGTTGAATCACATTTGTACATGCTTCCTTTCGCTTTGGAAACAAAACCTCCCGATTTTTGATAGAAGCATGTGAGCGAGTCATATGCTAGGTGCAGGGAGTATTTGTGAAGACTGATACAGTGACTGATTCTCTTCACAGGATTAGATTTGATAACAAAAATGCTAAACTGAATGTGCATGTTGATCATGCAAAAAGTACCATCTTCCTCCATAGGTGGACTCGTTTAGATTCTCATCAGAGATTCTGCAGTGGTTCAGCACTACACAGATTCTAATTACAAGTGTTGGGAATAAAGATATTTTGTGTTATTTAACGATGTACTTTTAAGGGTGTTAGGAATTTGTTTAAATAATAAATTGCCATTGCATTGGAATGCTTCTTTGTCTGAAAAATTTTGCTGCGGATTACATTTCACAGTCATACACAGCATTTCTGTTTGCTGGTTTCGTATTAGATTTGGCAAGAACGACTGCTCTGAAAAAAAAATTCCTCAGGCAAAATTGTGATGAAAAGATATAACAGATCCATATCTAAAAAGGATGATGATAGGACTGCCGATGAGAGCTGTAGTTGCTCAGTGGAGTCATCCTGTGTAAGTATGTTTAAATTATACTTATATGACTGTATATAAATTTAATCTAAATATTTTTATTTTCTTGAAGTTACAATGTGCAAACTAAACCTAAGAAAGGCAGGCCACGTATTTTTAAATCTATTTCTGGAAATAAATGGAGATGGACAACCAAAACACTCACAGATTGATGTGGTGATTCCACCAGTTGATAGTTTTAGCACTGAGGCAAAGCAATGGTCGTGTGTGATGTTTAGAGCAGAAAGTCAAGACAGAAGTGGTGCAGAGACTTCAGGGCAAAATTCAGAAAAGAGTCAAAGCAGAGACTAAGAGCACAAGGTAAGATATGGATATAAATGCAGGGAAGAAACCAACGATCAGGAGGAAGGATCGATCATGAAGCAAAGACATGAGGCAGATCCAGTATAGGAAGATAAGCTGGAGCAAAAGTGGACACAGCCACTAGTCTTGCAGAAAAAATGCCATGTCTTTCAACAGGCTGCTTTCCCTCCACTTGCAGGGAGATCGTTCAAGTCCTTTGTTTGGGGTCACCATGGCTTGTGGAGAATTATTCATCCGAAGCAGTTACTAGTAGCTGTGGCTGCACAAACCTTATTTGCAATACTAAATACAAGAATAGCTTGGAGGCTGAAAGAAGTAATCATGTAGGGACAAACCCCAGGCTCTAAGGAGGAGGAATGTGGAGGGATGGCCTTAAATGAACCAGTGGAGAAAACCGGCTTTTTGGCATCCTCCATTCAGACCTCAAATGTGAACACTTAGGACCTAAGACTTAAGACCTCAAGACCTAGATTGTAGTAAGTTAGTAAAGATGTTAAATTTGGACTTGCCTATTTTGCTTTGCATGATAGGATCTAGAGGACTTTATTAACTAGTTTTGCATGTGAATTTGGAGAAGTTTGGGAAAGGAAAATACAGTCTGGAATTCAAAAATATAGATTCATAGAATCATAAAATGATTTGGGTTGGAAAGTACCTTAGAGATCACCTAGTATATTTTAAGGCTAACTTTTCTTTGAAGAAACAGTAAGCATGATAAAGAATCCAAAAATATATGCCATTCCCAACCAAGAAACCAAGAGCTTGTTCTATTGCCCATACTCTTTTGGGCAAGGGGTAGACAAAAAATTTAAAAAAAAAAAAAAACAACAAAAAACACAACCGAAAAATTTGTAAATTATTGCCTTGTTGGAAGGAGCAAAAGGCAGATTACCATATTTAGCTACAAAATATTAAAATTAAATAAACACACACCAGAACAGAGTGGGTAAAAAAAAAAAAAAAAAAGAAGAAAAAGGAACAGATACAAAATCAAGCATGTCAACATCTTGGGCAAAGGATAATTTCAGACTAAGCTAAAACCAGTTGACCATGTATTATATTTAATAGACTTTTCACTGTCAAAATAAGAAAGATATTATGTAACTACTAAAACACCAATTAATACCTTTTTTCCCAAATACAAAAAAACCTAATTTCCACAACATTGCACACTTTTTCCTAAAAACCTTTCACTAGAAAGAAACAGAAATGAATGGTGAATATTTCACTTGCTTGAAGGTCTAGATTCTAGAAAGGTGAAAGTCTAGAAAGTGCCCTTTCCCATCTATTCAGCTCTGATTGACAATTTCCTTTTGGATTGTGTGGCTGCCATTTTATGGAGCATCTTTATGATACAACAGATATATTAATTTGTTGAGCTGAATCAAGAATAAAAAGAGGGTCTTTTGGTTGGAGTTTAAGTCTATTGTATGAACTAAATGTCACTTACATGTAAAAGTCCCATGAAAATAAAATACTATTCCAAGTATTTAATAAGAACTTGTCAAGATAGCTGAGTTTTGCAGTGTTGAGTCTTTGCTGTGAGCAACAGAAGTATTTTCTGTTTGCCTTGGCCTCTAGTTATCATTGCTCTTTGTGCTATATGGTTCTAATACTGTGCTGAAATTCCTGAAAGGATGAATTTCCAGAATGGTGGTTAATAGTCTGTGTTCCATGACTAATATTATTTGCAAATAAAATTAATTACATTCGCAGTATCACCAGATCTACCAGCCCTAGTTCTCTACTGGAAATATGATTTCAACACCCTAATGTCTCATACATCTCTGACTGGCAATGTTGGTATATGAACAAAATAACAGAATTACAGAAGCAAATAAAAAGAATATAAACCGCTTTGAAGATAGTAACTTTTTTTGTCTGACAAAATAATTCGTATGCTGTACCTTGATTCTAGCCCTTAGGATATGACTGATGTGGTCGTATCATGGTAATGTGTCTGTCAAACTCCACTACCACCAAAATTTAGTCTTGTAGCTGAAATGGCCAGGAGTTTTTACTTCCTTCTGAGGTGAAAATGATCAAGAAGATCTTGCAAACAAGCCATTCTGATAAAAGTAGATCAGTCTCAAAATATAAAGCTGGTGTTTGTGTTGCCTTTCATCAGAACACCTGTTGCCATCTTCATTCCTAGGTAAAAAGCTTGAACTGAAGTATCCTGGCCTAGAGATGATGAAGAGCTGGTTCAGAAAATGCCTATGCTTTTACAAAGTATGAATACAGTAAAACTATGAATTTTAGATTTAAAAGGCTCTTTAAAAGATTTTTATAAAGGTGTGGAAGGCAACATAGACTGAATAGCTTGTGCTGTCAGCATAAAATGAATGCTTGACATAAAAATGGATGTAAACTTGATGTTCACAATTTTGCACTGCATGCCACTGTGCTGAGTGCCTAAATCCCCTAATGTTCAGACTTTACTTTTCACGTGCTCTAAGTACATCGAATTCATGTGACTTTGTCAATTAGGATCTTTCAAGAAAGATTTGCTATTGACACTTTAAGAGTCCGAAAATTTATCAGTACTGATTCAAACAAATGTGTTTGACAACAGATGAAAATTATTGTTTAAAAAGAGAAACTCACTGAAACAATCAATCGTTGCTGTTTGCAGGCCTCTGGAATAGACTGCTTCAGTAGAGCTTGGCTGCTCTACTTTGTCTCCATGCCAAAATGGTATTCCGGGCTTGTGAAATATTTAGTGGGCCTGTTTCTGTACAGCGTAATCCTACAGTACTCATCAACATTTGATTTCAGATCACAGTGGCATGTCTTTTTATTAAGATTCAGGCTAGCAACACTGACTGTGATCTGTTTTGTCAACAACAGGCACTTACTATTAATGATACCTGGAAAGACCAGTCATCATTACTTTGGATTATACTAATAGGTGTGTAGAAAGTGATTAGGGCATCCAGCCAGTTACATTGGAGAAAACTGACATGAAGAAGAGTAGATATAGACAACAATTGTTGGGATTCATATTTCCCAGTGATACAATTATTATTGACTTCTTCTTCTATTACCTCAAGTTTGATCAAGAGAGTTAGCACCAATCTGAACAGTTGCGTTTGGATTGCTGTTGGTCATTAGAAGTCATTGGTCATTAACAGACTTTAGTTTATGAATAGACAGAAAAATTGATACTAGCAACAGTTTTCTGCTGGTAAAAATGGTTGCCCTATCTTGATATTCTGGTAAATAAAGTAAGAGATTTTAATGGAGAGATCACATTAGAGTCAAGCTGTCAGGCAGCTCCCTGCTTTCTGACATTCACGAAGTCTGAATTTTCAGTTTCTTTTAATTTTTTAACAATATCATTTCAGACCACCTGTGCTGACAGCTGCCCAGTAAACCTATCAAACATCACATGTGAGATGAATTTTGCAGCAGCTATTGCAAATAAGAATCTGCCATACAGTAAGTGTCACCAGAGATGTGTATTAAAAAAAGAAAGGTCATCTGGTTTCAAGCTTAGAATACTGTCAACTCATTGCTCAGGAAAGATTGTGTTCAGCCTGCAAAGCCAGATGTAATTTCTGTAGCTCCTATTAAACTGAATGACATCTGTGATAGGCAGAGTTGCAGGCTGCAAGATCTGCTGTACCAGTGGAAAAAAAATCACTTTGAAGTAGTTTGTTCATGCCTCCTCTATGAGCAGGAAGCTCCCCTCACTCACCTAGAAAGAAAGTGAGATCACATCCCACTCCCAAAAATCCAGTAGTCTATCAGAGCCGGTAAGATCCCTGCTGTTGGTGACAGGTGAGTTTCGTGGTTTGTCTGCATAGACTTTTCAGTTCAGCAGGTACACTGTCTTCCCCAGGACTTGAGAATGGTTCTGCTCAAAAATGAGGTGCAGGGTTTACACAGCATCCACAGAAGCCTTATTCTTTGACCAGGTGGAGTCTTTGCTTCTATATTGATGCCTCAGTCAGCAGTAAACCTTGAAGCAAAGTTGGAGTATTTGGGGTGAAGTTAGACCACATGCTTTGCCTTTGACTAGGCTCCCACACTACAGATATTTTCTGAGGAAATAACTCAGTTTAGTGAGTTTTGCCTGTTTTGTGAATTGCTTTGGCTTTTTTTGTCTGTCAGACACTTGATTTAGCACATCAAGCAAGCCTAGAAGACCTGAGGCAGTTACTCAAAATCCCAAGGACAAAGTAATACTGCTGAAAGAACCCCCTAAAGGTATGAAAGTTGTATTTGGATGAAAGACAGCTAAATGGCTTTTTCCCTCAGTTTCCATGGGGGTGTGGCACAGCTGAGTCCTCCCCATTCTGGGTGTTCACTACTAACACTGCTCGGCTGGTGGGCACGTTGGGAGAAACGGCTGTTTGCGATATTGTACTGTACACAACTCTGCTTAAGGAAGACCTTAGATACACTGATGGCATTTGCCTTGTTCTCTCAGCATGGTGAATGTCTGAAGCTGACAGTCAACCTAGTCAAGCAAAAAGCAATGTGTAGTGGAGGAGAAATTATGAATCAGTGTGTGGACATATTCTATTTATAGCTTTCCTGTTAGAGATACACGTTCCAGGGACAGAGATGGGCAAATGCTACTTTTAAACCCTTTTTCAGTATATCTGATGGTCCTATTTCAATGCTCAAGTCGCTGGCTGAAGAACTAAGCGTTATCAGAGAGTGAACTGCTGCTCGTGCAGCTTCTTTTTAACATCTGCCGTCTCATGCTTTCCATAACATAATTCATAAAAGCAAAAATGGACAGCAACTTTCAGACTGTCTTCCCAAGATTCAAGATTTGTTCTCAGAAAGAACTTGGACGTTAATATGTAACAGTGCCATCTGGTGTTATCAACAGTGGCAATAATATTAAATTTTGGATGTTTAACTATTCAAGTGTGTTTAACTACTAATTTCTCACAAACTAGGAGACAATAAATTAGCCCTCAGAAACATTCCTGAAGAGCTCCTGTATTTTAGATATTGCTAGTTACAAGATCATACTACTTTTAGGTTGACCAAAAAAAGAAAAAAAAATCACTTTAGAGTGATCATTATTTAATGTTTTGTAAGGGCTTGTTTCTTCCCTACTAACAGTAGACAAATACATGGGTAACACTTTTCCTTAACTATCTTGAATATTCTAATATGACATATTTTAAAACACTGATAGTGTCTTAACATGTGGAAAATAACTGTGCAAACATTTATAAGCTAATTAAATAGAAATAAACAGTTTGCATGTATGTGACAGAGAAGGCAAAATAGATGACATGGTATCAAACCTGATTCCTTTTCAAATTAGCAATAAACTCACTGGCTATGTTACACTTCCAATCAGAGTATGGGAGAGAGAATGGAGTGGCAAAATTTTTGCCCTACTTTTACGGAAACAATGGCTATATGAAACAAGAAATTATCACTGTCTGTGGAATCTTTTTTTTTTTTTAACTAGTGAATACTTCCACTATTCTTCCACTTACCGTATTTGAAACAAAGAGTTCAAAACCTGTTTGCTGTTGAATTTATAGCTGCAAGAACATGAATTATTTGAATTATTGTATACAAATATTGTATAACTACTATTGTCCCTTATATGTTTTTCCTGAAGGAAAGAGATCAAAAATGGACAGAAAGCAGTCAGGGAGGATGGATCCTTCAAAGAAAATATGATTTTTGAATAGTCAGTATAAAGTTGCAAAAACCTTATCTGCAAATATTCCTTCTTGAGCTGTGATCCAACGCAAAGGCTGTGTAAATCTACAGTTACATTGGAGAACCCCACAGACGAAACAGATTTCCATAGAAAAAGCTTTTTGTTCAGCCAGTGAATTATTCTCTTTACTTTGACTTAGCACTGGGTCCACATCCTTTCTTTCAACTGATGACAGAATTAACTGGTGGATGTTAGTAGTGTTAGCAAGAGCCTGTTTCCCAAGGGAGATGAAGGAGCTCCCATGAAACCTAAGAGTTTGAACTAAACCTTCTTTAAATTAAGCTATAAACAACTGCTTATCTTCTTAAAGAATTTTCACAGAAAAATGAGTTAACCAAACCAAACTTTAGGCTGTTAGATGGTCATCAGTATTTCTGAGAGGAAAAAAAAAGAACAACCACCCAACAAAAACCAAACAAACCAAGTTTCCGGGAAGCTACACCAGGTTTTTGCCATATCTTCCAAATTCTCTCAGCTACCAGGACAGGGCCAGGTGAAGCCTGATCTAAAACATGCCATGACCATAGGCCACGCAATGACTTCATGTCCACAAAGTGAATCCTTGTTGCTGGTCTCCTTTGGGCAAGTGCAAAAGCAGCAAACTATTGGCAGCCCTGGCTCTCTCTGTCAGCCAGTCCTCCCTGTGGGCCCTGCCCCTGCATTTAGGGCGCCAGCACTTGTTGGCAGTGGCAGCTGAGCCAGCACAAAGCTGCACTGGGGCTTTCCCAGCTAGGAAGTTATGCAAAGAGGACATCCATCTACCCAAAGCGTTTCGCACTTTCTGCCATGAACATGGAAGCAACTGACTGTCAGCTAACACCCCTCTCCTTGCAAAAGACATTCCCTGGGAGTGTATTTAGGGCCAAACCGCAATCACACAACACAGAGTCCAGTATTTGCATCGCTGCAGCCGAACACACCCTGCACAAGGTGCGGTGAGAGACATCAGCATCAACCTCAGGAACACCCGGTACTTTCTGTACAGTGTTCCTTGATGTCTTCTGTACACTGGTCCTTGATGTGTTCATCCGACTAAGCTTTGATTGAATCCCTAATGAGATTGCCAAGTGTAATAGTTTTTCTCAGCTACACCCATAAAACCGATTGAACAGAAGTAGCTGGAGCAATTTAAAACAGGGAAATAGTCTAGACCAATATTTCTGGATTAACTTTTACTACATTAATTGTCCTCTGTTCAAAATGATAAATATAACTTTCTGCTGCAGACAGAAGAATTCCAGCAGAACTGCAGTGTGTTCTGTAAAATCAATATTAATAATTTTCAAATTGTTTGCTTGTTGACTTTCCGAAGACAGCAAGAAATCCTTAGGGCAACTTATGCACAGCACAAACAAAATGTTCAACAACAAGGAAATATGTTTGGCAGTTTTTGCCTCTTACATTTCACATTTGACCTTTAGAATACTGTTGTCATTTATTCACATAAAGGGCCACAAAATGTGATGAATAACCAATATCTAACCTGTCACCATGTTTGTGTTGTAGAATTATGAAACTACTTATGAATTGCATTTAAATGACCAACATGCTGATTTAAACATTTTATTACCTTAATTTGTGATTTCTTGACTACTGCTGATGAGCTGTGAACCCTACAAACATGAAAGAAAAAGCCACAACTTTTGTCCCCCAAGCACAACTCAGTAACAGAAAATAAAGTCCAGATCTGTAATTTGGACTGAATTACTATGTTCTTTCCAGCAGACAAGCTGTTTTTATTTCACTGAGCATCCTGAAAGTGTTCTTATTTTATCAAGGCTCCTCTCATGCTGCTTTTACAATGATGAGATATTCATGGCAGTGATTGGATCCTAGGGAGAGGATTATTTTACTCCTGTTCTATGAAGACTCTCCTTCAGATGACTGTTTCAAAATGAAAGTAGTTAAAGAAAACACAAGCAGTCTGAGATTTAATCAAATTATATGAGCATTAATCCAATCACTGTTAAGAAATGTAAACATGTTGAATATTCCTACTAACTCCATCCTTCTGCCTGGTCCTGGGGTAAAATCTTGGTTATTGGCTACCCCAGTTTTTTGGCAATATGCTACTGTAGCAGTAGCAGCTATTGCATCACTTGGCCGTCAGAAACTAGAACTTCAATTGCCTTCTGTGCATTCCTCTGAAGGCTGATTTGCTCCTCAAGGGCAGTTTGTCTGAATAGCAATTTCACTGAGATAAGAAGGTTTACTGGGAGTAAGAAAATAAATAGAGTAAACCCAAGAATGCTTTGTTTAATATGCCCACATTTATATTTTGTGCAAATGAAATGAGACAGGAAGATTTTGAATAATGTTACAGGAAGAGAACACTAATACATATATTTTCCCCAGAGAACCCTGTGGCTCTGATACCAGAATCACATTTCTAACCTCCACATCATACTCAAATATAAAAAGAAACTACCTCTGCTGTAGTTATTGTCCCCCATTTGATTTTCCAGCTTTTGAGACGTTATGCTTTCTATTCAGATATGCTCTTTTCATCTGTGCTGTGATGTGTGAACACACATATGACCATGCACACATCATTCTCACGCACAAAGCTTTGAATTAAAGGGTTGGGTTTTTTTGCAACCCTATTTGTCAGAATACAATTAGAATTTTTAATTGCCTTTTGATGATTTACCAAACAACTTAATAAGCCCAAAGAGGCTATATTTTCAGAGCATCCTTGTATCAGGTACGATAACCCATACATATTACGCATTGACAATGTATTTTTCTGCCACTGGGCAGTGTGTTTCTAGAGCTGCTTCTCACCAGTTCAGTATTTTTAGATATCATGTGCCTATGTTGTTTGGCACAGCTGTGTAGAGGTGTTATCATGGGTAGAGATGAAAAGGTTTCAGCAAAGCAATTGAAGAATTACACAGGTAGCTACTGGGCTTTTGTTTTTAACATTTTGGCCATATCCTGTCTTTCTGCTCTTTAATTATTTCAAAGAGCACCTTTAACGCAGACTGAGAAAGAGAGATATATTCTTTTCAAAGCATGGAATTACAGGCTGCAGTTTTATAGCTTACGGCAAGCAACCTAGAGGACTTATTAATACTTGATGAATCCCTCTCAACATCTCAGCAGTGAGGAGAAGACAAACAATCCGCTGGATGATTGATGCTGTGCCTGCCAAGGAGGAACTTTAAAGCATGGTTCTCTCTTACAAAATCTGTAAAATAAAAAATCATGTCTGGGCATGATCCTGCAGCAGCAATAGTGTGGGCTGGCTGGAGACGTGATCTCTGCCCTACCGTACAATGGAAAGTGCATTAACACGTGGTGTAATACCAGTGGCAAAGTTTTCAACCTTTCGTTTGTGCCACCTCCCTACCCACAGCTCTCCCCAGGTCCCAACAGCACACTGCTCTGCAATGTGTGTTTGCAGATCTGTGCCAGGCTGCAAGCTGCGGGGCCAGGAGGGTGGAGGTGGCTTACCTTTGGCTCCCACACTGCGGAGCAAGCAAGTCACCATCTTAGGGCATTCAGGAGCTATGTGGGCTGCTGTGAAGCCTAGGGATACCTGTTCTAAGATCTTTAAGGTATTCTGGGAGGTTTGGGTTCAAAACTCCCCTCTTCAGACACACGTCGTAACTGAAGCAAGCAAATACCAAAGGTGTCCGTAGACGCTGAAATCTAACCACTCTTGAGCTAAGGAATATGAAAATGAAAACTAACATTATCACCACTCTTGAGCATCATTTGCTCTCTGAACCTTGCAATTTCAGAGAGTCTGTTATCCCCATCTTTCATTGTTTTTCTCCTCCAAATCAAGGACTCTCTGTGTCTCCTGTGCAGCTGGTTTCCTTCTGCTCTGTTTCTTCTTGCTCTCCTCAGATGCCCTGACAAATATATCCTTTGTCAGATGAGACACATGGTCTGACTTACTGAGCGATCTACTGTGTGCCTGCCTGACCCCTAGAAATGAGGCTTGAGAGATCCTTACCTGAGCACGATGCCACATGGGTAGAGGGTCATTCCCCTTTCCTAGAATTTGATTGTTTGCATGAAATCGCTGTGGTTTGCAGCCTTTTATTGGACTAATGCCATCAAACAGGTGAAGCAAATAGACTCATATGTTCTTCCAAAGGAAATTTTTGGTCACGTGGATATCAGACAGAGTTCCCCATATCAAACAGAATCCCTAAAACTGCACACGGGCTCCTCAAACTACAGGAGTCAAATTGCAACTCTGCACTCTAAGCCATGTGCCAAGTCTACCTCAAAAGGGGTGCTGACAATATATGCTTGAAAAGTATGGCCATTTCAACTGCCATGGGAATATTCAAGTTCAAATAGGAACAGTTTCAATAAAATACAATTTAATTTCAATTAACACATCTGGGCCCATAAACTTGCCTTTTTCTTATTTCATTTTGTTTTCATAATCATAACATATTGGAGCCAAGGAGAAAAAAAAGAGAATTCTACTCCAGGGCATAATGAATTATTGATTAAGGTAGCTAGATCAGTATGAATCCATACAGGAAGCCAAAAGTAAATCAGTAAATGAAAGGGTTTTAAATATATACTTAGAAAAAGGGATTTTGGCAAATGAGAGCTGAATAATGAACAGAAAAATATCTAATGGCTTGAATCACGATCCCTAACTGTCAGGTCAGTCCCTGATATAAATAAATTACAATTTAGAGTCTGAATTATGTGGGCAAATGAATCCAATAAAGAAAACAGCTTGTAGAAAATCTGACACTGAAAATGTGGCAGCATTTAAATCCTGATCTTGTGAAAAAAATTGTTATACAAGCCACACAAAGGATTTGTAAAGAACAGGAAGACTGAAATGCCTTTCCTCAGTTTTGGCATGAAATGAATGTTCACCAAAATCAATGCTTGTACATGGTAATTCATAACTAGAAAAATGTGAGTTTCTCCAGATAACAACTTTTCTCCAGTCTGAAAGGCAACATACTGTGATAAGGAGAAAAAAATTTTCATACACCACACTGGCCTTTATATTGTAGCAAGTGAACCAAATTCATCCTTACCTTAAAAGAGTGCAATTCCTGTTGCACACAATGTCACCACCCATTCAGACACTACTTCATTTAAGCCTTAGTGGTTAATAGGTGGTGGGGGGACGGTTGGACTGGATGATCCTTTCAGTCTCTTCCAACCTTAATGATTCTATTCTAGTCTATTCTATTCTATTCTGTTCTGTTCTTTTTTAAAAAAAAAGTTCAGAAAAAATTTGGAGTTATTCCATTTCAGAGAATGCCTAATGTATTAAATGTTGTCCCATATTCCCCTGATTACAGTTACCTCTGCTGCTTTCCTGTATCTCCTGTAGTTTCTAAAATATGAAAGAAATGTGTAGGCTCATAATGCTTTCAGTGATGATAAATCAGAAAAATAAACAAAGAAAAAAACTCTCAAAAAAACCCAACAAGAAACCACTTATGTCACCCATCTTATGGCCAAACTCTAAGGCTGATTTGTCTCAAGAAATTGTGAAGGACTTTCTTAAAATAATTTTTTTTGTTGTTTGTTCCCTTACAGCAGAAACCGTACACCAAACCCCTTCTGCTTAGAAAATATCAAATCTGTAATTCTGTGCATGGAGAAATCAGGAAGTACTGATATTGCAGCCAGTCGCCATACTCAGCAAACACCAATCTGAATTTTTGAAAGGAAAATATGGAACAAGAAATATATATAAAACCTCCCAGATTTGTTAAATTTTCTATAAATTGTCATACCACATTAGAAATTTATACTTAAAATAACTGAAAAGCTCTAAAGCTTATGATAAGAGATCCATAAGAGTATTTGTACATGGTGGGGCAGGACATGGGGCTCAACAGTGTGCTTGCACACCTTGTTGCCCATCACCCACTCCAGGTGACATGCTGGAGCACATCAGGCCTCCCTCCTCGATCTGGCTCCCCAGTTTGCTCCAACAGTTGAAAAGAGCCAGGAATTTTCTCCTAAATGATATCCAGAAAAGAGAGATGTTTAGAAGTTGTTAGGGTTGTGGTACTCCTGAGGACATCAGGTCAAACTCAGCTATGAGCTCTTTTTTTCTTATTATTTTAATAATATAATTTGAGTGTGGAGCACTTCAGAATAAACATGTTTTTCAAAGAATATCTGCAGACAAAATTGTTTCTCAATTGGAAGAGTGAAGAGGCCATCAAAATCATATAGGACTAATGAAAATAAATGTCTACTTGAGAGTTTACATGAAGACTGGTAAGGCTATCAGGACCAATCTTTAAGTAAATCACAAATGTGTCAGGATATCTTTAGAGATTAAATGTGTTTGTACTCAAATGGATTCTGCCAAATAGCACCATAAGATTATGTGCATTCTGTAACAATGCTTTTCTAGTTCCTTGACTTATATACACATTAAAAGGAATATATACTGCTTCTAACTGCAAGTGAAAATTCTTCAGTGGGATATGAAATTCAATTTGATTTATGTTAGGAAAAAATTGTTTCCTGTGAGGGTGGTGAGGCACTGGAACAGGTTGCCCAGAGAAGCTGTGGAGGCCCCATCCCTAGCAGTGTTCAAGACCAGGTTGGATGGGGCTGTGCGCAGCCTGGTCTAGTGTAGGGTGTCCCTGCCCATGGCAGGGGGGTTGGAACTAGATGATCTTTGAGGTCCCTTCCAACCCTAACCATTCTGTGATTCTATGATTCTTTCACTTTTGAAAACCACAGGAGATACAGGAGAGCAGCAGAGGACACTGTAATCAAGGGAAAATGGGATGACAAGTAACCAAAATGAGATGAAGTGAAATGCCACACAAAAGAAAATCGCTTCAGGATGCTATGTTGAAAGAAAATGGGTGGTAGTTTTTCAGGACAGAATACTTCTTCTTCAAGACAGGGAGAAAATCCTTCCATTTCAGAAGGTTTTGGACCTGAATCCTTGTCCGTTCTGTCTTCAGAACTGTTGGCCACAGAAGCTCAGGTATACACCCCCTTACACATTTCCAAGTGTGAGCTTTGTTCTAAGCTCCAACCAGCCTTTCCCTAATATCACAAATAAACATGCAGTGTCCTCTTTATTCTGCTTGAAGTTTCTGTTGTTGAGCAAAGAGTTCTTTGAAGATTATATTTTTCCAGCAATGAGAAACTGACTTATGCATACAGTTAGTAGGTTTTGGTTTTATCTTCTAAGCTTTAATTAAATTATTATGGCCTTTAGGAAAACACAACATAGTTAGAATTCACTTTGCATAGATGAGAGTGAAACAAGTATCCCTAGGGGTCATGAACCAATTAATAAAAGCAAAACAACAACTAAACATCGCTCTGTTTGGAAATGAAGTTAATTTTGCTTAGGATAGATGAGCAATGAGCAAAAGGAAATTTAATGATGTAAAGGAAACCTTATCTCCAAGAAGTTATGCAATTATGCAAAAAAGGAAACAACATTTTAAAAAGTAACTCAAAACATGCAAAGAAGCTTCTGCCTTACACCTTTATATTTCAGATGATAATGATAGCTCACAGTAGTAAACCCAATCCTAACGATGATGGATAAAATACAGTGCATGTAAGAGAGTCACACTATAAATCCTCTCAGGCAAATTAAATTCTGAGAATGAAATCAATAAAAAGCAAGAAGTTATTAACGTAAGCCAGCAAAATTAAGGGAAATAAAACTATTCACCACACATGTAAGGGGAATAATGTTAAGAATATCCCTTTTAATCTGTGTTACGGAGAGACAAATGACTGAAACACTCCCCAGTTATTTTTGAGAGTTTCCAGAAGGGGCTGTCTGAAAGCCTTTCAATGGCAAAGAGTGCTAATTAATAGATATTCTTAATTTGACTATCATTTTCTATTTTCCTCCAGCAGCTTACCTTTTTCTCTTTAATGATAGCTGTCTCTACCCCTTGGCATGTGGTAGGGATATTTATCTCCCAAATTCTGAATTATGTGTTTAGACCATAAAATTAAAGGAAAGTTCTTTTTAGTCACTACATGTAAAACTCTGTTGAACTTACATATTGTTTTCCATGCAGCTGGACAATGCTTTCACAGCCTCTTTTCTCCTTCCCATTCACTAACTTTAGAGAAGTCTCTAACTCTGCATGAAGCAGCAGCAACTGCAGCCTGCACTCACCCAACCCAGCGGGAAGGCTGATGGGGCAGTGCTGCAGGCAGCTGTCGGCAGGCAGCTGCCTGCACTGAGCAGATGCAGTGGGCAACCGCAGCCTGGGGGTCCCTCAGCTCCAGTGCAGTCCATGAGCCATGAGTGCTCTGGCTGTGTCCCCTGGTCAAGCAAGCAACCTCCTCTGGTTTCGCAGCTTTGGTACTCCAGGGTGTTTTGGTTTCTGTTCCTCCCACCACAGAGCTTAAGGGCAGTTGGTTTCTCTGAGATCACGAAGTGATGGTGACAGAGCGAGGAGGTAAGAAGCAGAGGAATTCACACGGGGGGAAACTGCAGAAGCCACAAAGTCACCACCCTCTCAAACCTTCTTCTGCCTTGTGCTGTTCAGCTGGTAAATGACAGCACTCCTCTGCAGGGAGAGCTACTACCTTTATTGATGAGGTAATGCTCGCCATTTGTGGAGCTTTTCAATGAAAGGTCTTCACGCTTACCAGTAGGGATGGATTTTCGGGAGGTTCTGCTATTCACTCTCTAGTTATGCTTTGCATTCTGGGATGTAACAATATTTGCTATTTCTGACAAGCTCTGCTAGCTAAGTCTTTCTGTCGTATTAGACATAAACCACGACATCTTTAACTGATCATCTGTGTGCACGTGGATTTCTCAGGAAGCTGGATCCTCTTGAGAATGCACAGAGCATGCAAACACAAGAAGCACCCTCATTTTTTCAGACTGAGGCAGAAGTTCCTACTCGCACCCGCCTAGTCAGACCTGACTAATCTGATCACTAAAGCAGGATAACAGTAGGATTTTACTGCCCATTGCCTTCTACTTGGTACTGCTGGCAAACTACTGGCAAGCTCTGCCAGAAGCAGCCTCTGTGCACAGCAAGTGCGCAGCCACGATACAGGCGTTGACTACAAAAGACGACTTTCACCCAAATGGGATCCTTAGTGCCCACGTGCAGGATCAAGTAGCCCACGTGAGGAAGATATTCACATTTGTTTAGGAACCGTCAGTAAAACCAGCGCTGGGCTTTCAATCAGCTCCATCTTGTCTGAACAGGTAGTTTCTCCTCCAGCTCAAAGCCAGCAAGCCCTGGAACATGTTTTTTTCTCGGAGTTCCAGCACAACAGAGTTTAGAAACCCGTGAGTTTCACCACCCGGCTTTGCAGCTCTGCTGCCCCGCCGCTCAGGCAGCGTTACCTCACAGCACGCTCAGGGGGAGCAGTCTGCGCAACTTACTCTTTTGCTAACTCTCTTTTTTTAAAGACAATATTCTTACCATAAAGATCGTCTGTCCTTATAAGTAAGTTGTAATCCTAAAGTTATTACATTCCTAGAGCTGGAAAGTGTTACTTTCTCCTCTGTTATCAATGGAAAAAACTCCGTGACAAGTTTCCGAGCTACCATGGCCTGCGGTTACAGAAACGCCTCTCACTCAGCTGCAGCTAATTGCTGCCAGTTAGACAGGCAAGAAGAAAGTGATGATTTCCCCCCTTGTCAAGAATTTCTAAACCACAAACCACAAGTATGAGCAGAACGAGCAGCTTCTAGCTTATGATATCGCATTTCCTGGAAAAATAAATATATAATGCGGCCTATGTACAGATTTTTGTTGCTGCTGCCTGTTTCTAAGCCCACTGCCTCGAGTGCTCTGCACTGTCACTTCCATCTCTTCTCCCGACCCTTGATTCCTCCCATTCCAGTCCTGGGTCTGTCACTGGTAATTATCCATCGTTTGAGCACTGACATGTCACTACAAGCAAAGGACACCTGATCTGTCACTGTGCTTGCTGATGAAACACAGAGGTGTTGCACACATCACAAAATGCCACATAAACCAAGCCAGCTTTTTCTGTTGTAGGGATGTTAACAAGATAAATATGAACCAAAGAAGCAGGAAATACATTTTAAAAGGGCACATTTAATTCTTCAGGCAATCTTTTTTTTTTTCTTTAATGCAAAAGCATTGCAGAATTATTTTTTTTTCACATTTTGGAAGTAATCATAGAAAACACATTTTCCATTACCAAATTCAAATGTGTTCGTCAGAAGATTTGCAAAGCTACTTACCCAGATAATGAGTAGGAATCGTAACATATATCTTCTCTGACCCAGTACATCTAAGTAATACATAAATCAAACTCAGAACAAACAAGACAAGCACTGTATATTGAATAATTAATATTTCTGATGCCATATCTGTCTTTTCGTGGTTATTCTACAAAAGAGGTTTAATTTGTTGAATATATCAATCCATTAATCATTTTTCAGGTTTAAATTAAAATTACAACCTCCAAAATACCAAGTGAAAAAATATATATATATTTTCATATTAGTCTTCTCCTATTTGTATTTAAATTCTCAAATAGAATGTTGCTCATATTTCTACGTTTTTGCCGATAACATTGTGGAATGCCTTATTGATTCTGACTTGCCATCGTTTGCATTAAAGCATAATCCTATTGATGTCATAACTCATTTCTGAGGTTGTTAGACATCATGTCATGGATTAGAATGGTCCTTAATTTAAGTAGGAAGAACACAGAAAGCCATAAAAATCTCAAACCAGCAAATCTAACTTAATTTGTTGTGACAGAAAGCAAAGATGAAGGAATTAAAATTACAATGACTCTAATTTGAACTGTTGTAAACGTTCAGGCTTATGTGGGTTGAATTTGAATTACATAAAATCAAATTAATTTTGTTCATAGTCTTTTTTGGGAATTGTAATGTCACTCAATATATTTAAGGAGTTTGGTGAAAAGATTGGAGTAATAACAGGCGCCTAGAATCATATTTGAAAAATAAAACCAGGAAGCAGATACAGTTTAAGACAAAGTGTTTGTAGGTAAAGTTATTGGTAAATCAAGTTTACTAGGTGGTTCAACCGCCCATCCCTGTGCTCATCCCAGGAAGACTCAAGCTCTCCCTCTGGAGCTTTGCAGGGGGGAAGACTCCTGGTTTAATGCCACTGCACTGCACTGGTTTAGGACCAACCAATTCCTGCATTGGTGGCAGGTATTTCACGCGGCTCAGCTGCTCCAAATACAACCTCAGTGCTCTGCAAAGTTTCTCTGTGAATTAATTTTGAATTCAGGCTTGGAGCACATTGGACAGCCTTGTTGTTTAGTATGGATTGTTGAAATCTTCTTTATATCTGATGCTGTGTGGCACTCTGAGGAATAGAGACAAGGAAAAGAGTGTCTTTCTGTAAGTAAAAACTTCTTGCATTTCAGGAAAATGTGCAGTATGAGCTGTTAAATCCTCTGGAGTGTTTATGAATATGTGTATCATTTGCTGCAGGGGGAGAAAGGATTGGCAAGAGCGCTACGGATGCGATCCCATGTGTTTCTGCACAGTGGCAACCGACAGCTTTAAACAGAGCTCTTTGACTCCAGCTAGCTGCTCCTATGACTCAGGTGAATATAGGGTTCTGCTGGTTTCCATTAGGCTGATGTGGGGTTTGCTGACTCGCATGAGCGAATAACCATGGACAAAAAGGAAGAGCTATCTTTAGAGAGACAAGAGGCAGTGCTGTTCAATAAGACAAGATTCTTTTATTTCCTTCCATCCCATTGCCTTTGCTTTCTGCAGTGGTGAAGGTGTAAAGATGAAGATGAGTTTGCTGAGCACAACAAATACAGTGTAGGTGTAAATATTGTAATAGTAGGAAAGCTTGCTACACAATGCAAAATAGGAGAATAGGGAAGAATAGGCAGACCAGAGAGGATTCAGCTGATGAACCCTGCAGATCTGTTGAAGCCAGGTCTGCAACACAGGTATCTCCTTCCAGCCTATGTCACCTCAACCCCTCTTATAGTCAAAGCCTATTTCTCTCTATTGATTATAAAGGGAATGTAATCTTAATTATGAAAACTCCCAATTATTGCAAATGACAATTGCTACCTTTTAACTCTTTAATAATGTCTACATTTAACTGAAGAAATTCAGCTCAGAGTGAGGGCTGGCAATGTGACTATATCTTTAAGCATGCAGCAGGCATACTTACAAAAGCATCATTCTCTGGTATCACACAGTTAAATCACACCTAACAGCCTGGCCACTGTGAATTCCCTTGGCTTTCAGTGTAGTAGTAATGGTTGTAACAAACTCTTTTGGTACGCATGTGGTATTAACCTCCATTCCCAAAGATACTCCATCATTCAGCAAAAGCGAAACTTCACCTTACAGACACTTAAAAAAGATGGGCCTGTGTAAATCTGTACTGAATTATAAGCTGTAATATATTAACAAGGTCACCAGACAATTTTCGTGCTTTCAAGAAAAAGAGAACAGCCTAATTTCTTAATTCATGAAATGGTGCTGGGTTCCAACAGATACACTTGCTTCTAAAATTACTACATATTTATTTTACTGGCCTAAACACTGCGTAAGACTGAGACCTTGATGGAAACCAGTTAGCTGTGCAGCTGCCTCACTGTGCTACTCTTTCCCTAGCTTTTTACTTTTCCCTTTTGCTGCCTTGTAATCTTCAAAGGTTTTCCCACTTTTTGTACTTCATCAGAAAAGATAATTAACGTGAAGTGGAAGGCTAAGCTAACGCAGTAACTGATAAATGAGGCAGCTGTTTCAGCTTGGGTTTCTCTGCACAGTCCTGCATTGTGCTAGATACACAGAGATAGCCCTTCCAGGGTAGCTAATGTGCCAGTTGCTCCTCAGCACCAAGGAAGAAAGCAGCAGTTCCTGTGCCAAATGCAGTCTGCTAGCAATTTTATCAGAATCGTTCCGTGAGCATACAAGGCAGAAAACTGCCCCATGTCACAAGATTAGAGATATGTCCCTGCAGTATACTAGTAAAAGTCTCAGGCAACGGAGAGTTACTCCCAGGATCCAGTTCAAAGCAGTGCTGGTGAATAAAATAATCTCAATTCCTCTGCAAGCTTATTCTGAACCATTCTGAGGTTAGGAAAGCCTGCAAGTATTTATCTTCATTATTTTAGATGCAACTCTGTCTCAGGCAGCAGTATTACTGTAATTGAGAGCACCTGCCTTTTGTTCATGCTGCCACAGTGACACAGCAGTTACAGAAATTAGTAAAAAGTGATCATTTCCCTCCTTGCTACAGTTTCCTTCGCCTTGTTCCACTTACTTCATGAAATGAGTGTACCACGTTTTCTCCTGTAGTGGTTTGTTTTGCTGCACTTGAGCTACAAGAGGCAGTGTACTCAGCAGCTTCCACTGAGCACCCCCCCAGCCCCCCCAGCATAAGTGGTTCATGTACTTCAATGCCTGAATTACAGGAAAAATATTGCTGAGTCTTTATTTTGTTTTACAGTTACTTGGCTAGACATCAGTCTAGCCAAATCACTTGTCTGTAGCGGTTCTCACCCATTTCTGTGGGAGTTTCACTGGAATATAGTCTGCACAAGCAAAACTCTCCTCAAAGGAAACTTTTAACGCAGACTGAAACATTGACCACTTCCTGATACCTGTCCAAAACAGGAGCTAGTATGAAAAGTCTGGATTCACTTTGCTTTTTAAAATGTTTTTTTTAAATGCTAATAAACAAGGTGTTTATTAGCATGTTTTAGAGAAGATGTGGCATGAAACCTAGAGTAGCTGCTCAACTACTTTTTACCCTGTTTCATGACATTCATTCGTATTAACTAACTATTTATAACTCAGTTGTAGCCCATTAAAATCATATTGAGAACAAGTTTTTAAATCCCTTTTGTATTTGGTGAAAATTGCATTTTGATGTTTCCACAGTTCCCACAATATATGATGATTTACTTCTTTCAGTGGAAATCTAT
>VWZZ01006589.1:28003-126129 GCA_013399095.1 Psophia crepitans | reverse complement strand
GGTGGGGGGTGGGGGGTAGGGAGGGGGTGGAAATTAGTAGAAGAAGCCAATCTGCATATTTGATACTGAGAAGGTTAAAGGTAGCAACTCAGCCTCTCTTTTCCACAGTTTGCACTTGCTGGTCAAACTCTAGTAGTCTGTCTTTGGGATAGATTATAAATTCTTTTCAGAACAGTCCTAAGGCTTCTGTTTTTCTATTATATTTATGCATTGCAAATCTGGTTCCTCATGGCCTCAGAAGAGAAAGCCATAGATTATGACCTTCCCCCGTGACTTAAAATACAGCAGTATCACTTACACAGGTTCTCAGATATACAAGAAGCAAAGGTACATTAGCAAGGAGTTTTGCCTGAGGATGGGCGAGATTGTGAAAAATCAGACAGCAACATTGATCGAAGAGAGATGACAAAATGCGAATGAAAATATAAGCTTGACTTTGAACAATCTTAACTCTGTCCATGACAAGAGATGTAAACTGGAAAGATTCTGAGTTCTTAACAAGAAGTTGGCTCTAGAAATTAAAAACTTCATTGATAAAAAATAGGTCTGGGTAGAGTTCTCAGTTCTGTCACCATTTTCTAGCTAGTTGTTCAGAGTCAAAAGGGACACAGACAACAAATCCAGGATTTAGTCGGATTTGAGTGGCTTAATTCCTAGCAACATAAAAAGCTGAGTGCTGTGGGGCTATCCACATCTGGGGTTAGTTTATTTCATGTCAGAATTCTCTTGGTAAGTAGCGTTTCACTTCTGCATCCACAAAAAATCTCTGCATTACGTTTTTGAGCCAGTGCAGGTAGGAGCTCCAGATTTATGGTACCAGAAAGACAGAGTGTGTGTGACTCAAGATTAGTGGTTAAGAGTCACAAGGAGAGTCTGAAGTTCCACCTTTGGTATCATGTCTGTCTCCATACTGCTCAGTGAACACTTAAACATAGCATAAAATAGTATCCTCAGCAGGAAGTAGAGACAGTCCCTACCTTTTTACTCCACCAGCTGAAAGCCCTAGGTATCAGGTTATAGAATATTTTCCCACTTTAAACAATCCCGTTACTTTTATACTCTTCTGTCCAGAAGCAGAGTTTCTGCAAGACTGATGGCAATTCTCTTACAATTTCTCACCAGCTTACAAGGATTAACCACCTCTAAACTAATCACGTGCTGCCTGATAGCAATGTGTAGTTTTATTTCATAGAATCAATCATAGAATCACTAAGGTTAGAAAGGACCTCTGAGATCATCAAGTCCATCCATCAACCTAACACCACCATGCCTGCTAGACCATGTCCTGGTTGTATCTTCTACAAAACTACAAAATTTTTTTGTCTCAGTACTAGAAGTCTGTAACATGATTGCCAGATAATTACAGGACTGTATTCATCTGAAAATTTCATTTCTTGATTGATCAGTAAGACATAACACGATGCACTACCTCTACCATAAGAGTTAAAGTTTCACAGCTTGGCAGTGTCAGGTACTGTGGCTCTGAAGAAGACATGAGTGTGCTCAGCGTTGTCTGCCCTATGAACACAGCAATGATGTGACAGATACTGACACAGAAAATTACTGAGTGTAAAGCTGCAGGACTTAAAAAAAAAATACAGAAAAGAAGAAAAGTGGAGATCATTATGTGGGATAAGTAGGTTAATAGGAAATGGATGCCAACATCTCAGAGTTCCCTGCAAGTAATGTTGTTACTCCACCATTTTTCAGACATAGACCCAAATGGGGAATAAGGGATGGCTCTCCACAAACTGTAAACTGCATTTTCTGCCAGTCTAGGGGACCTGCACTACAGGGGTGGAAGCAAACACTCTGAAGATAGATATGTTCAGAGAATATAAATATTAAATAGATACACTCAGAAAATAAATGGCAGCAGTAATGCTTCTATTAAAACTTTCTAATGCAGACATTGCCTTAAGTTGTGTACTAACTTCACCTCACTTCTGCATACACCTTTTTCCTGACAGACCTACTTTAGCAATGTATTTCTCCTTTATTATTTAGAGAGAGAAGGATTGTAAAATGGATAAGTGACTCAACTATGGAAATAAGCCAGATACCCTTAAATTATGTCAGGCTATAAATGCTACCTCCCATAGGTTTTATACCACTTTGTAAGACCTGTGAGTCTTTCTCCATAAAATTAGAAAGACTTCAGTAATTACAGATCTGCTTGCAACAGCAAATCCACAACCTGATCTGAAATACTCTGCCTGTGATGCACTGGGGCTCAACAGCTCTTTAGAAATTCACTAGAAGAAAGTAGGAAGTGTCAGTGGTAACCTTTGGGTTAAATCATAAACCAAGGTAGCAGTCGGTGGGTTACAGTTCTCATTCTTTCTCTGTTTCTGCCTTTCACTTAGTATCTCTATTGTTATTAATTTTATTACCATGACTATGGTGTAGAATACCGATGAAATTGTAAATAGATTCATCCAGTGGCTTCTCAGAAGTTTGATTTGTTTATCGTTTCTTGAATACAGCATCAGTAAACATTATTGTATTAAACTAGAGTTACTGACCAAGTAAGTGTGGGCAGCTCTGCCTTTATCTGCAAGTTTTATGAGTGACACAGCCTTCCTTTTAACCAGCAAGCCACTGAATCAACTGATCTCTAAACACTTGCATCCTTGAAAATTTATGTCATTTCTGTCATTGTCTGCACGACATTAACATACAAACTTGAGAAAAAAAGTTTTGTGAATGGCATCTCTAAATGCTTTACGTTCTTCACTGTCATGCTCAAAAGCTCATGCCATATCATTGATTGCTTTAATTTATAGAGAGGTGGATAAACTGAATGGATGGATTACAGAGATTAGCTACTTGGATATAACTGAAGCCCTTGTTCTCTGCTTAATGTGATAGTTTCCTTCCTAAAGAAATATGAAAATGACAGCACCTGCCCTTGCTATTTGTTGTTAAGCTCATCTGCATTTTTTCAATTATGAAATAACTCATCCTAGAAACCCAAGGGAATGTGAATTATTAACTGAGCTAAGACACACTTGTACTAAAATCTAATGGGAAATCACAAGATTAATATCAACTATGCAGTGAATATAACTTTTGGGGTTTATTCAGAAAAGACAAAGATTGCTGTTCATGTATGAATACACAATTTATTTATAATATACTCTCATTTAATGCACTGAATTTTGTATACATAGCAAACACTAGACTCTGCAAACAATTTCAATGATTTTTAAAAAAAATTGATGAAGATAAATAGAATATATAAAACCAAAATTACTTTTTTTTCTGTATGGAAGGCACTGGCTTTAGACTGTTAAAATTAATAAAGATAAATAGACAATATACATTGGCTTTAGACTGTGCTGGTTGTTTTTCAGAAAGATGAAATTATATCTACAAATTTTAAGCAAACAAGACTTTAGCACTAGGTTTGAGATCATTCAATGTACTGCACTGTCCTGTTTCTTAAAAGCAAGAAACTAAATGCACCAACTACCATTCCATAAAATCAGAGAAGCAGAACTAATCCTGCCTCAGGATTACCCTATTTAAATCAGTATCACTGCTTTACCTTGGAAAGTTGGTAGAGGAGATGACCACCTGTATTTCTTTTGCAATTTAATATCTAAACAAGACTGCAGGATTCTAACCATCAGTACCTAGGATGTTCGTACATCTGAAGAATACACTGTATTTGCAAAGTTTGCAAGTTCTTTTCATTTGGTTTTTTTTTTTTTTATGTNGTCCAGTCGGGTTTTGAATGTCTCCAGAGAAGGAGACTCCACAACCTCTCTGGGCAGCCTGTGCCAGGGCTCTGTCACCCTCACGGTGAAAAGGTTTTTCCTTGCATTAACACGGAACCTCCTATGCTCCAGCTTGCACCCGTTACCCCTTGTCCTATCACTTAATGAGACTGAGAAGAGCCTGGCTCCATCTTCCTGACATTCACCCTTAACATATTTATAAACATTGATGAAGTCACCCCTCAGCCTCCTCTTCTCCAAGCTAAAGAGACCCAGCTCCCTCAGCCTTTCCTCATAAGGGAGATGTTCCACTCCCTTAATCATCTTTGTTGCTTTAGTAAAAATTAGTAAAAAATTAAATTCAGTGGAACTGATTTTGTTTAGCTGACTTTTTAATTTTTGAATTTTTAAACTATTGATTTAATCATTTCACCAAGTCCAAAATATGTGCAAAATAATTTACAGACTTGCATATTTCTAGGCACCATTTCCAATACCTTTTCAATGATGTGTTCAGGAATGGCTTGTCATAGTACTTGCTCAGTCGACGGGAATCTTTATTTCCCATAAAAGTGTGTTATAAATAAATAGAAAAACAACTGGTCAGGCCTGATCTATTGCAGTTCATATTTGGAAAAAAACTAATTCTACATAATTTCATCTTTCCTCTCTTCTTTTAAAAATAATTTCTAAGGAAATGCAATTAGCAGGAAGTTTGACGTCATTCGTTTACTAAGACTCCCTAATTACTACTACTGGAAAATAATCACCCCCTAACCTAAAATGTCTCATTATCACTTCTTCAGCATTGCACACTACTAAACGAATCTGTGCCTTGTTAGCTTGAGCAGGGTTTTTACTGTCTGTATTTTAATGACAGAGCACTCCAAAACGTGTTCTTGAGAAAGACAGGACCATTGGCACAACTGTCTCTGCCGCTTTATAAAGAAGCCAGATACTTAATACTAGCAAAGCCTGCTTAGGATGGCTTGATCCAGACCTCAGGGGACCATGGCCAGCCTCAGTGGTGATTTGGACAATGGAAATGAGCTCTCCGTGGCTGCATCGCCTAAGCTGGAGCATACGTAACACACCGAGCCGAAACAATGGGGGTGGCAGAGAGGAAGGGCCATAGCTTTTTCCCTTAGCCCGTAAATTAGTATCTGTGTGACTGGAGGCAGAGACAATGGCAGGTGGAAAGAAAGTAGGTGAGAAAGGATTCATCTAGGAGTTTCATCTTGCAAATACTCATGTGAAGAAGACACTCATATTCTCTGACTTTAGTCTCCTAAGTCACCATAGCTATTCCCTTGACTTCAGTATGGCCCTTGGACTTTATACAAGGTTGCTGTTTATGGCACTCAGGAAGATGATAGAAGGGCAGTGAATGTGGTCTATCTCGACTTCAGTGAGACATTTGACACCGTCTCCCACCGCATCCTTGCAGGTAAACTGAGGAGGTGTGGCCTGGAGGATAGGGTAGTGAGGTGGATTGTGCACTGGTTGGAAGGAAGAAGTCAGAGGGTTGTGGTCAATGGGGCAGAATCTAGCTGGAAGTCTATGACCAGTGGAGTCCCTCAGGGGTTGGTACTGGGACTAGTGCTGTTCAATATTTTCATCAGCGACCTTGATGAGGGAACAGAGTGTACCCTCTGCAAGTTTGCCGATGACACTAAACTGGAAGGAGTGGTCGACACGTCGACACGCCAGAGGGTTGTGCTGCCATTCAGCAAGACCTAGATAAGCAGAAGAGCTGGGCGGGGAGGAACCAAATGAAATTAAATAAGGGCAAGTGTAGGGTCTTGCATCTGGGAAAGAAGAATCCCATGTGCAGGTATAGGTTGGGGAGTGACCCGCTGGAGAGCAGCGTAGGGGAAAGGGACCTGGGGNNGGAACATCTCCCTTATGAGGAAAGGCTGAGGGAGCTGGGTCTCTTTAGCTTGGAGAAGAGGAGGCTGAGGGGTGACCTCATCAATGTTTATAAATATGTTAAGGGTGAATGTCAGGAAGATGGAGCCAGGCTGTTCTCGATGTGATACGACAAGGGGCGATGCGTCTAAGTTGGAGCACAGGAGGTTCCGTGTTAATGTAAGGAAAAACTTTTTCACCGTGAGGGTGACAGAGCCCTGGCACAGGCTGCCCAGAGAGGTTGTGGAGTCTTCTTCTCTGGAGACATTCAAAACCCTCCTGGACATGTTCCTGAGTGATGTGCTCTAGGTGGCCCTGCCTTGACAGGGGTGTTGGACTAGATGATCTTTCAAGGTCCCTTCCAACCTTAAGATTCTGTGATTCTGTGAGATTCTGTTTACTCCTCATGTTCCCTTTAAATCCTACTAATTTCAATCTGTTTTCCTGCCATAATGTACATCTCCTGTGAAACTTATTGGAAACGGACTATTTCCGTGGAATCATCGGTCCTGCTCCCAGCTGCAGGTGGGCAAGTGGCAACAGACAAATTGCATTTCTGAAGAGATTCAAACAAGGAATATATTGTGAATGGATTTGATGACAGGGAGATTAATCAGTGTGTGGGTAATGCCACTATGTGTTTCAAGGCAAGGCAGGTAACCGTACAGCTTATCCAGTGAAGGGTCATGCAAGTGTATATGTGTGTGCTATCGTCTTGAAGGGTTATTACCTAGACTCTGTTCACACATGGTACAACATCAGTGGTTATTATCAGCTGCCTACAAAGGCAAAAGTGTGTCCCTTCAGCTGTTTTCAGCTGCTCTACAAAATGGAAAGAGCATGTACATATACATATGTACATACATACAGTGTTGTGGTGTTTTTTTTTGACTGGAGGAAACGGCATAAACTATGTAAAGTAGCAAAACACTCAACAAGTAAAAGGTGTTACAATGAGATGGATACATTCCAGACTGTTCCCGGTATTCCTAATGGCACTCTGTGTCTTGCTGTAGAAACGATGCTCTAGCTGAACCGTAGCTCTTGAACCCAGAAGTTATTAATTGCTTTGGAAGGAACAAAGCCTTCCACTTCAGGGACTGTGGGATATGATCCTTTAGTTCATGTAATACAGGAGTCTTTCTGACTTTCAAAAGCACAGCTATAAGGCCTTAGCCCTGTTTCAGGCAATGAAAAATCATTCAATGAAGTTGTTGGACTCAGAATTTTGAGTCAAAGAAATAGGAAAATCCAAATTTGCTGAGCTAATATCAGATATTTTTCAAATATGGAATCATGAATAAAATATCACTGAGAATTAATGTCTGCAGTAGCTAGTGAATGACAGGTTATTGGCAGAACCACATTTAAGAAGCGTGGTGTAAACAAGGAGCACCTAAACACTGATTTATCTTGGTTTCTGCCTCATAGTTTCCATGAGGAGCTGTCTTTATGTTAGGTGGATCTCTACCACTATACATTTTCCTTACTTAATATGCATATTGCATCGATCTCCCATCACTATCTCTGAGATCTTTCCCTATTTCATCTTAAATCAACCTTGCTTTTCCAACAACTAGTTACTTAAGCAGGGTCAGAAGCAAAGCTGATCGAAATAACAACATACAGCTCTGATGATCTGCTATGATTATTATTGCAAAAAGTCAGGTTTCTGATGCAACCCACAACTGAAGAAGCGAGTAGGACCTTGTAATCTTTTTGAGTATCAGTGTTGCATGTGCCATATGCTGCAGCATGCTGCCTTCCCGGTTTTCACTTTGTATGACACTCACCCATTCCACCGTGAGCCCTTACGTATGCTATACCGAAACACTGCAGTGCTTCAATGAAAACACGTCACTCTCGTTCTATTCTGGGTATACTACAGATATCAAAGAGATAAATGTATAAATGATGTACAAAAGAGGACCAAGCAGGATGATTAGATGATCTACTCTATCTCTACTCTATTTCTGTGAGGTCTATAAATGCCAAACCCTTACAAATTAACAACTTGCCTAATTAGCAAAAAATCATTGTCACCCCTATTGTTTCCCTTAAGGAAGCTATTTTTCATTTCCTTTCTGAAATCATCTTGCATAAAATGATTGGAGTAGCATGCCAGCTGCGTTGCCCCCCTGAGAAAATCCAGAGATTTTTCCAGCATGAGATGTGATCATTCTTCTGCGGGTGCTATGCCCAACATTACTATTTCTGAAGCGTTCCAATTATATACAGTGTAACTTCCAGTTATTAAAACTTCTCCTAGTTTTAACTGCTCACTAAGTTTTTTTTTTAGGTTTTTTTTTGGTGTATTCCCAAGCGGGGATTGGGTTGCAAAGAGCAAAGGAAATTAATAGTCATGGCTGTTGTTTTTATGAGACTTTAAGTAAACCCAAGGTAAGCTGTTTGTACTCCTAGCTGAGTGCATTATCTGTTATTTACACTCTTCTTCATGCCTCACCTCTTCTCCTTCCAGACATAGGACTCTCTTTGAATACGACCAGACTCCATTATGAGAGCTATAAGATGTTTTCCTGCTCTGTAACTTGGGGAAAGAAGCATTCCTGCTGGTTGGGATTGTGGTTACAACTAAGAAGCCAGGCTCCCCAAATCCTGCAGCAGGGCTCTAGACAGTAAACTATGATGTGAGATGTATGCATCCTCTTCTCTAAAGATGACTTGAGTCAACAGAGTGTGCTCTGAGTGATGAGTATTCCCAAAAAAACCCCGGAGATTTAGTCACAGAAGTAGATACCCACCGGAAAGTATCACCATGTACTTGCTTAGCTCATGCAAGAAAACAGTTCTTCTGGGGAGATCGTAAATGTAATGCTTTAATCACATAAACAATATTTTGGTATCTTAGGTGGCTATCTGGGATACCCCAGGAAGGTAAGTGGAATATTTGGGATCACTCAAGTGCCTTCATTTCACTGACATGCCTCTGGAAGCTGCTAAGTGCTCTTTGGACCTGGCCCCATCTACTTCATATAGCACAGAAGTGAAATTAAGTGAAATTTCAGACTGTAAATTACTTACCAACATTAGCTTTAGGAAATGCCACTAAACATAAACCACAGTAGGAGGGGAAAAGGGAGATTTGCAACAAAATGGCAGATTTACATATTATATTCTTAAGAAGCTGCAGGCTTTTATATGCACTATCATGTTTAATGCTTGGTTTGGCCCCTGCTTTTCAAGCAATATTATACCAATTTTTTCTGTGCAGTCACTGCTGCACTTTTCTCATCTGCTTAGCCATCTGGGTCCTGTGGTGGCATATACAGGGTATATCATAAAACAGAAGTGCCTGGCCTTTCTCTGGGCTGCCACATGCAGAGCTGGGGAGGCAGCAGGGAAAGGAGCAGTGTGCTGGAAAGGTTTGTGAAACCACTGGGCAGCATCGCTTTGTGCTGCTAAAGGGATCTGCTGCAGCTGGAGGAGAGAATTAGCTTCCTTTGGAAGTCAACAAAGAGAGGAGCTGACATTTAATCAACAGGGAAGAGAGGGGGAAATGATGTAACTATGGAAGGGCATGGTTAATATTTCCAGTAACAATTCTGGCAGCAAGCAATCTCATCTGAAATGTATTCTCTCCATTAAAAGAAAAGAAAAAAGAAAGCAAAGAAAAAAAGCCACTATGAAAAATGTTATCAGGGACCCGGCTGTGACTGACTCCAGAGTGGATAGGTCCAAAATCTTGATCCCTGCATGCCAAGTAGGTGACAGCTGGACCCACAGCCCTGCTGCTTTCAGGGCTCTCCCTGTACATGTCCCTGAAGGGCACGTCTCTCTTTGGCCACAACCCAAGGGTGCTGGCAGCTTTTATGGCCAAAAATGTCCCATGGGAACACTAAAAGACTCCATAACAAAACTAACCTTCTGAATGCCCTGGTGGCCCATTAGACATATTTGTGCAGCGTACATGAGTAATCCCCAGCCAGGGCACCAGATGACGTCCTGCCGGCATAGAGAGATGCTTGGGAGCCTTACAGAGTCAATGAACAGCCCTGCCTTACTGCAGACAGCTTTGGCTCCTGGGTAGTGGCTAATTTGTCTTCTCCTAGCAAATAGTCTGTGGGAGATAACTAGCGTGTCAGGCAGTAGTCTGCTCCTGAGCTGTGACTGCCACAGGCTCACATGTTCCCTGCAAGTAGCAGGTCCCCTATCACAACACTGACTGCAGATACGGATGAGTGCACATCATGCTTTATATATACACAATCTTCAACACTTTTCCCTTTGCAGACCCTAGATATGACAAGCTGGTGTATCTGAATTTAATGTACTTGGTGAATTTGAACCTACCGACACCAGGCTGGCTTTTTTTTTTTTAATCTGCTGTTTGATGAATAATTTAAGTCAGCATGTCCATTTTTATAACTGCTCAGTGAACTGGACCAGCGAACCAATCTGGCTGAAAAGCAACCTACCTAAAGCAAATCAGACAGGGCAGTCTTCATTCTGGCTTACCAAGCCACCACATAAACATTTGTGCCAGAACATTGCAAAAGGTAAATTGGGGACAGAAATGAGTGGCTGGGTTGCTTTTTTATGCCAGAAGTCCTGGCTTATGATGATCTAAGGCATGTGCTGAACGGTAGCCTTCGTTGCCTATTGTACAGTGCCTTCAGCATAGACCCCGGACTGCTGGGATTTTTTTTTAACCGCAGCATGAAAACTACTGCCCTAAGCATAAAACAAAGCAATGGCATGCCCTTGTGCTGACTCTGACTTCCTCTGAGTAAAACATGTTGGGATAAACTGCTCCTCTGGGGATATTTATGGTGGATAAAGTATTGTGTGAGTACTACCTGGGTTGTACAACAACCCATGCAGCTAGAGAATTCTTCCAAGAGTGTGATTTAATGTGGTCTGTTCCTCAGAGTGTTGTTCTGAGCTCTTCTGTGAAGAACCTCCTGGGGACATATGATGTTCATAAAATGCTCTTCTGGTATCCATTGCATTCCAGAAAAGATGGAGAGCTCTTGTGCTGAAAACTGAAGAAGATGTCTCAGTACTATGCAGCTACAGCCAGAGACACGATGGTGGTAAGGCAGCCCTGGAGCAGACCCAGGCTTTCAGAGTTGTTTATGCCTACCATCCCCAGAAGATCCTCCTTTCTCAAGTTCTGAATAGCAAAAATTATGAAAAACACTTAGCAAGAAGTAAAAGAATTCATAGAAGTAGCCCTATAGGGTATTTAGCCTTGCTAGATTCAGTCCTGAAAAAGCATACTTTACTGCCAGCTCCAAACCACCACTGTTAGTTTGCTACTAAATGACCATATGCCTCCAAAAAAGACACTTGTACAAGTTGTTTATGATCTAATCCTGCCACCCTTGCTTCACTAGTAAACCCATCCCTACTGACTCAGGGGGCTGCTCACAGAATTAGAAGCTCCTGATTTCCTGATGGGTCAAATTGGCAGAATCAGGTTTTTAGCAGCGAACACGGGGGAAGAATGTTTCCTCATTTCTGATGCGTTCTTCAGTTTGAGTGTGTCAACAGATGGAGTGGGGATTAGTTATAAAAAAATCTGGCCTCTTAGCTTATGTAAAAAGTAGTCTTGACGTGCTGGGGATTTTCTGATGGCTCATTAAATGTACTACAAACCAAAGGATGCTTACAGTATAAGTAAAACACTCATCTTCAGTGAGTGTTTGTCTTTGACAGATAATGTCAGGGTGATATATACATGTTTAGAGAAACATGCAGAGAAATGTTGGCAAAGAAATAAGATCTGTTATTTGCTCTTTATAATGTAGCCTGGAATTCTAGCTGTTGGTGTGCGGCAGGAGCTACTACTGCTCACTACGTGTTCCACACCCCGCTGAGGCTGTCTACACGGCCTTTTGCAGACTGACATATGTTCCCTCTGCCTTTGCTCTGAAGCAGCAGCCATGTGTCTGTGGCTGCCGTGCCACGCAGCGCAGTGCCCTGCTCCAGCTTTGCAGCAGGGCCCAAGGTGCACGTTGCTGCGGCTCGGGGCTGATGCGGCTCTGGGACTTGCAGTCTCAGTGTGTTCCTTGCCAGGTGCTGGTAGAACAAGGATGGAGCTCCTGCAGCTGGACAGGGTGGTAGCCTCAGCCTCTGAGGATACAGCTAGCATGCCAGTTCAAAATTACTACTTTTACCAGTATAATGTGTACGGTGAGGGCCCAAATTCATTGGGAATACTTAGCATTAGGCATTCCTGCCATGGTGACTATGTTGTTCCTCTCCTGTCTTCTTCATCCCCTCCATGTGAGGGGACTGCCTTCAGTTTTTCCCACACGGCTCTTTGGGACTCTGTATGAGCCTAAGCCAATGACTGATATGGGTGAAAATACCCAGGAAAAGGCAGGATTTTTCTGTATTTCAGCAAGATCATTTTCTTGACTGAGTTCATAGAGGCAAACGTATTTCAGATCATTCTATAAGGGGATGAGTCCTTATTCTCAAGCTGCAGAAACACCAATGATCTTATTGCTCTTAACCAAGATAACAGCACTCTGTGCAAATGCTGCCTGCTCTTGTTTTCCTGCCATCATTTCCTGGCTAATATTCTGCTGGCAAGCTGGCTGCTGCACAGATACACTACTGCTGGGCTGCTACGCAGGTGCTGAACTGATGGTACCGGGCTGCGTTCCCTTGGTTAGAGGTGTTCTTCCGTGCTTCAGGAGGTACTGTAAAGATGACAGTCCTACTCACCTGCGCAGCAGAGGATTTCATACGTGAAGCATGGGTTGCAGGGCTAGAAGCCAGATGAGTTGAGGAGTCCTGTTAGCTAGAAGTAAGGCACAGTACTGTCCCCGCACAACACACAGATCAGTCTGAGTTTGTGGCAGTGCCTGGGAAAATTTTTCCCAGGAGGGAAAAAACCTTCTGAGGTATAATTTAGCACCGATAGTGTGACTTGGTATCTACCTTACATGTGCTGGCTGTCCGCCACTATTCTTAAGAGTGGTAGAAAGGCTTTAGTATTTAGGAATAATGGAGAAATACCAATAGAGTGTTCAAATTCATAAAGCCCATTGTTAATTCTTTTTCTCCCTCACATATACACACTGACTGAACTCAGTAAGTTCCCTAATTATTCTTTTAAATAACAGCACTTGACATTTTCCCTGAGGGCTACATAACAAGTGTGGCTTTGCAATAAGAATGGTGTCATTAATAGATTAATAGCTGCAATAGTGCATGTAACAGCATTAACAGGATGGGTGAATTAATTTAGGTAAAAGGGATGGGGTTTTGCTTTTGTTCACCCACCTTTTGTAACTTAGATTTTTAAATGATTAGACAGGACACAGGAAAAGACAATTCTTGCCCCCATTCTCCTTGTATTTTCTCTTTTTCCCTGACATTTTCATTTTTGCCTCCACTCTGCTTTCTTCTTCTTCCTCTTCTTCTTAAGATCTATTTCTCCAGTGAAAAGAGGACCAACAGCCTTTTACATATCTTGGCAGTGACTGTGCGAAAGGAATAGCCCCTCTGATGCTAGTATTTACACAACACTTCCTCCATAACACCTCTATAAACTAAACCAGTGTATACTCTGGTTGTTTATGCTTTTATTATCCTTATTTGACAGAAATAATGAGAGGGGAGAGGAAGAAGGTCTGTTTCATGCTCTGCATTGAACAGGTCACTGTTACATTAACTTCTCAAGGACTACAGGCATAAGCGTGAAGCGAACTTCCTTCCTGCAAGCAAAACTGTGGTTCTTATGTGCCAGACTTAAGTGACAGGGAGTAAAAGTTGAAGTGACAGAGTTCAGCCTCCCATGCTGTGCAGAGAAGGAAGAGGAAGCCTGAATGGCATCTGTGATGGTAAGACCCAAATCTGATGTTTACTCATAGAATTTTGATACTGTGCCTCCAAAAATGTTTACAGATGACTAGTTTACTAGATGACTGCTTTGTTTTGTCCTCTGTGAGCCAGCCAATACACTTGTGACATCAATCAAATATTTGCACTGACTTTGACAACTTTACTCCTCTCTAATTTTCCTGAGATCCTCTGCAGCAAAGCTTCTAAACCTCAGGTTTGTTTTGCAAATCCGAACTCACTGCATTAGATCTCATGTACTCCTCAGCCTACAAGTAATCTACAGAGGACTATTTTGCAACTTTTCCAAATACTCAGCAGAACAGACAACAAAATTTCTGGAACTTATTAGGCAAGATAACACTTGCTAAATAAGTCAACAACCCCCAGATTTTCCTACTATGAGGTTGGGTTTTTTTAAAAAAAAATATTTGGACTCTACTCACTTTTATGAAGCATTATTTATATTGAAGGAGAAAAATTTGACGGATTCCAGCTTGTATGAGCAAGAAAAACTAGGAGAAAATTAGGACAGGCAGACTGGAGCTTTACTAAATGGCTACAGAGATGACCATTTTTACAGAACTACAGCTAAGGAAAAACACCAGACTAAAGAGTAACTTTATGAGAAATTTGGGTGAAATTGCAATAAAAAGAGGAAGAACTACAATTTGATGTGAAAGAAACAATGTTTTGGATAGAAGGTGACAGTAGGAACAAGAGTAAAATTTAATAAGGGGAAATTAAATCTTATCATAGAATCATTGAATCATAGAAAATCCCGAGTTGGAAAGCACCCATAAGGATCACCGAGTCCAACTCCTGGCTCCACACAGGACCAGCACAATCAGAGCAGATGACTGAGAGCATTGTCCAGATGCTGCTTGAACTCAGCCAAGCTCAGTGATGTGACCACT
This sequence comes from Psophia crepitans, assembly GCA_013399095.1. Classification (NCBI taxonomy): domain Eukaryota; kingdom Metazoa; phylum Chordata; class Aves; order Gruiformes; family Psophiidae; genus Psophia; species Psophia crepitans. Next base: position 111,767 of record VWZZ01006589.1, on the reverse strand, counting down.
TCCCTGGGGAGCCTGTTCCAGTGCCTGACCACCCTCTCAGGGAAGAACCTTTTCCTAATATCCAAACTAACCCTCCCCTGTCGAAACTTCATGCCATTCCCTCGGGTTCTATCGCTGGTCACCAGAGGGAGGAGATCAGCGGCTGTCTCTTCGCTCCCCTTCACAAGGAAGCTGTAGGCTGCCATGAGGTCTCCCCTCAGTCTTCTCTTCTCCAGGCTGAACAAGCTCAGGGACTTCAGTCTCTCCTCATACATCTTCCCCTCTAGACCTTTCATCATCTTTGTTGCCCTCCTTTGGAGAAGAATGTTGCTGAAGTTTGTTATTTTCATTGTACAGGATATTCCAAAATAAATTTTAAAAAAATAATAATATATGTTTCGAGAGAAAAAAACAAGATTCTTCTGAGGTGGACCACTAAACCTTTTGGAGACTTATTGCTTTATGAATTAGCTCATAGTTGCTTGCTACATTGAATTTTAAAGCTGAATTTTATTTCCTGATTGGTATTCCAGACAGGATTTTTCCTTGCATGATCACTTAATTTAACAGAAAACATGGCTTGCTTTTGTCAGTTAGCTTTTCAAGTATTTAAGTGTTTATGCCATGACCCTGAAAAACTGTGCATGATATTGCACTTAAGGCTGGCTTAGGAGATGTCACGTTTTTACTCAGGTTCTCTTTGAATTCTGTATGATGTCACATATACTCTGTCCCCATGCGTTGCCCTTACTATGCTTTTTATTAAGCGTATTTTGCAAAGCCTACAACTACCAAGCAAAAACTACAGACAGGCTTCTCCTAAAAGCGCAAGCATTTTTCCCACATCACGTTATAACCGAAGTACAAAATATATTACAGAATCACAGCATCACAAGGGTTGGAAGGGACCTCGAAAGATCATCTAGTCCAACCCCCCCGCCAAGGCAGGGCCACCTAGAGCACATCACTCAGGAACACGTCCAGTCGGGTTTTGAATGTCTCCAGAGAAGGAGACTCCACAACCTCTCTGGGCAGCCTGTTCCAGTGCTCTGTCACCCTCACGGTGAAAAGGTTTTTCCTTACATTAACTCGAAACCTCCTATGCTCCAATTTGCACCCGTTGCCCCTTGTCCTATCGCTTAATGAGGCCGAGAAGAGCCTGGCTCCATCTTCCCGACACTCACCCTTAACATGTTTATAAACATTGATGAGGTCACCCCTCAGCCTCCTCTTCTGCAAGCTAAAGAGACCCAGCTCCCTCAGCCTTTCCTCATAAGGGAGATGTTCCACTCCCTTGATCATCTTAGTGGCTCTGCGCTGGACTCTCTCTAGCAGTTCCCTGTCCTTCTTGAGCTGAGGGGCCCAGAACTGGATGCAATATTCCTAGGTATTAGAAAATCATTGCTCGTGTGTCAAGATTTAGCGATGAGTTATGCATGTGTCCTGCAACAAATAGGATACAGTCCTGTCCAAACAGAAAACTGGAATTATAGGTGGTTGCAGAGAGAGAATTTGGGGCTGAGATCTCTGTTAGTTCTGGATGACACACAGGGCTGCCAGCTGCTTCTCTGTGCAGTGGTGTATGTGCACACTACCCAGATGAGCACAGTAATTAGGTGCTTCAAAAGTATAATGTAGCAGCCACAGCTTAAAGCTTCTCCTGGATGTTTTGCCAAGCTTCTGCCTGCCTGCATGTGAATTTTTGCACACCTGATTTAGCTCTGTCTCAAGGGAAACTGCGTTATTATCTGGAAAGACACAGGGTCTCCATGTGCAGGAGTGGGTGCTGTAGGAGAGGATTCAGAGGAGAGTGTGTTCACAAACATATTACACCAATATGTGCTCCTCAGGTAACAAGAAAAGTGCTTTATTTTTTTTCCCCAGTGCTTTATTTTTTTTCCCCAGATGCCTCATCTTCTGTATTGCTGAAAGGCATTTTTTAACATAAAATTTCTTGACGAGGAGTTCAAGTGCATCTTAGTCACCAAGAGTGAAACAAAAAGTCTATAAACATGCTTCAGAGATGCACACAGCTTCCTGAATAGCTGCCATTAATCTGTGCTTACTGTGTGTTCCTCAGAAAAGCAGGTATGTTAGGGCACCACCGGAGCCCCAGGGGCTCTACCTGGCCTTCCCAGCTCCAACAGTCCCTGCTCACACCCCCCAGCCACTCCTGTCCCCCTTATCCCCTGACCTGTGGGGCGTCACCCGCCTGTGGGTGCCTGGGGACAGCCTCTGCCGTGGCCCCAGGTGGGTCTGGCCTGGCCCCGAGCCCCACGGGGGCTCTGCTGCCCTGCCACCCCTGGGCCTCCTGCCCCCGCCATGGCCATGGCACGCAGCCGCGGGGGTCCCCCTACACAGCTGCTCACCAGCAGTTTGGGTTTGCAGCATTGTTTGTGTTCTGACAGGTGTCTCTGCATAGAGTCATAGTTAAGGTTAATGAACAATTAATTAGCAGGTTATTGAATGTAATAGCTGTTTCCAAAGTTTCCGGAAGAAAAGTCCTCTAAGCATTAGAAATAAGGATGTTTTTCATAGCCGGTGGTAGAACGTGAGCTTCTTTGCAGCTTTTGCTGTGGTTACGTGTGTGTGTGTGTATATATATACACGTGTATATATACATACATCGCTATATATATGTAAGGCACGTAGGCCACGCAGATTGTGCTGCATCTAACAGGGTTTGCACGAGGCCGCCACATGTCCACGCGCGGTTGTGTTGGCCTGGTTTCCTCACTAGCCGGCCTGCGTGCCAGGACCGTTTCAGCAATACCTGCTGGAAATCTGTTCCATCCAAATCTGAATAAAACTGAGATTTTTGAGGGTTTGGGGGAGGGGGGTGTTGTGTGTTTGGTTTGTTGTTTTTTTTCTCCCAGACAATTTTCTGGCTATACGAAAGAGTCTTGATGAACAGTGCTTTTTCAAAGGACAGGGCAGATCGAATACTCAGCCACAGAGAAAGCCTGTGAGTGCCACATGCTGTCAGCGCAGGAAGAGGGACAGCCCTTACCTCCCAGCCCTGCTGCTGATTTTAATCATATAAACAATCCCAGCGCCTGTAACAGGGCCGCTGCCGTCGCGGCACCTGCGCACCCACGTGCTGTTCGCAAGGTGGTTATCTGACCGTGCCTCTGTTCGTCATATACCGACACATCCATCCTTTCTCCCATTGTTTGCTCAATAGTGTTTAGTTAGACTGTAAGTTTTTTGAGATGTAGGTCAGCTCTAAACATATCTTCAAAACAGGAGTCTGTTCCTGACTTTCTACTTCCATCTATTGGTAATTATCATTGAGCATACTCTTTGCAATATCACACTAAATTTCATAAGGTTCTAATAAAATTAATTCAAATTAACTTTAATTAAATTTACCAATTTTATTTGACATCTTTATTATCTTTAAACTATCTTTGGGTGTTTTAATTTCAAGCTATTATTGATTTTCTGAACCTAGAGATCAGAAGACACTTTCTTACACTTTTTATACCTTTTATGTCTACATAATATATGAAAGAGGCATCAGATGTTAAATATGGAGAATAAGTATGAAGAGCTGTAGTTAAAATCTTACTGTGACTTTTCCCTAGACAAAGAGGATAAAATTGTAATAGTATCAGAATCCTTCACTCTTACAGAGAGCGCTGAATTCCCAGGCTGACCAGTGGGTAGATGAGCAGCATGAGATTTCTGTATTACAATGAGATTGAAGACTTGGGTTAAATGCAAAGCTGAATCCTTCGGGGTAAAACTGCAATCTTCTTGAGAATTTCTTCAGTCCAAAGAGGAAAATCTTCTACATCATTAAGCAGGAGGGAAAGCTTCGTGGCTTTTCTCTGGAATATCTGAAGTCAAGATCTTTTGTTGTATCACAAATATATGCACAGTAATGGGCTGGCAGTAAAATCCAGTCTGATTGCTGGTATGGGGAAACATATGGCCTTGAAAAACTCACAAAGAAAATGAGCAGAGAACAGCAGAAAAAAACCTCTTTACAGCATAAAAAAGAAAACGACAAACAATAATTTGACATGCTGCTCTTGCCACCCATGCAGGCTTTTAAGATGGTTGAAGAAACATTGGCTGCATTCTATTTCCCTGTTTTGTTATCATGTGCAAATCGTATCTTCCTCTGGGGAGAGAGAAAGAAAATATTGTCATAACAAGGGAGTTGGGGAAACGTGGGGAATAGCAAAACAAATCTGAAAGGATTATACTGATATGAAATGCAGTTCGCCAGCAGAGCATCGTACAGCACTTAAACTTATTGAAGTCTTTCTTTCATAGTCAAGCCAAAGCCCAGACATAAATTCTGATTATGTTTTACATCAGGAATTAGGCTAGACATTGTGGATCAGTTGCCTCTTAACAAAAATCTTGAAAGGAAGATAGATTTTTTGGTAAGGAATACTTTATCTTTTAAATTTTTTAATATATGCTATAGAAATACATGTGCTAAAGACAAAAGATTGAGTCCTGAAGGAGCCTAGAAAGAAAGGAAATTACAGATAAGAAAGCAAAAAGGAATTATTGATGTACCAGAGTTTCAGGGGGTGACAGACCTGAAAAATTAATGTCTGGTATCAGCATCTGACTTACTGCACAGTGAAGCAAGGTGAAGATACACTCAATCTGAAAATACCCAAGCTAGCTCAGGAATTAGAAACAACATAGGCATATCGGCACAGTCCTGTACTGGAAATGCTTGACCTTATCTTGTAGATTAGTAGGAGTATTTATATCTCATGCACAGCACTGCATTGACTTTTAGCTTCTACACAACACTACATTGACTCAAGTGTATTAATACTTGTCTAGCCTGGTTTATAAGACCAAAAGTGCCCAAAAATCAAGGAGACTTGATGTGCAGTGAGAGCTAACTTACCAGGACACAATCTTCTAAAGAAGAGGGCTAAGAAACCTCGAGACCATTAAACTCTGGAACTGGTGGGAGGGGATGGGGACTGCAGATGACAAAATGCTACAGAATAAATGGAGGTGGGGAAGCAAGGGGGCATTTCCAAAGGAGAAGGTGCAGTGTGATAACCGTGATCTCAGCTTTGACAGCAATGGATAGTCCTTTCTGACAGGGGTTTTCCCACCCAGGAGAAGAAGGCAGCAAAGGCAAGAGAGAACCTCTTCAGTGCCAGATCTCAATCAGAAACACTGATTCACTGTGACCTTATCAAACTGCAGGAAGTCATGCACCAGAAAGACTTTCTTTCTCAGAGCAGTGAACATGTCTACAGTGCATTAATAATTAGAGAACATTGTGTAATGTCTACCATTAGCTAGTCATTAAAATAATTTATTACTTTTTAAATGCATCAGCCTTTCAGAGAAATTACTCCTCTCTCCTCCGAATGGGAAATTTCTGCCCTGTTCCTAAAGATTCATCTGTGATAATACAAGATTTATATGTATCAGATATTGCAGCTTTAAATACCAAATCTTCTGTGGCTGCAGGGCTCTTGTGTGCTAGAAAGAAACAGGACAGTTATACTTGTTTTTTTAAGGAGGTTCATCTCACTAAAACAGTGGTAGGAAAGTTATAAAAATCATAGGAAATATAATATGTGCACATTAAGTACAGAAAAATATGTAATTAACACTCTTTATTGACAACATTATGTAAGCATTTTAATAAAGTGAAACTCTAGCAACTTTTATACAGACCACACCTCTCATTTGGTAAGAGTTTGATAAATGAAAATGTCAGCATTCTTTCTAACTATTCTCTATAAAACCACCTCATCTACATGTTCTTTGTAACATGCCTGCACTGTATTACTCTGCGGGTTAATATATGCCATTCCATCACCAACATTACTAGAGTCACAGAGTTTCTAAAAGTTTCTTTAAAAAATAGTGAAAAACAGAGCTGGATTTCAGTGAAGGTCTCTTCACATGAAAACATCTGTAGTGGTTTGTTGTTATTTGTTTGTGGTTTTTTTTTTTTTAATTTAACACACAGCGAACTACCAAATTATCAAGGGTTTTCTAGTTTTGTTTTCTTTTCTTTAACTGCTCCATTAACAGACATTACACATGTTTCACACTAAAGACAAACCATTATGAATTTTACAGCCCAGGTCCTACCTTATTTCTTCTTCTTTGTATCAAATAGCCTGGTGTTTGTTGTGGGAACTAACTTTCAGATAGATGTCTCAAAAACTTAATCATGGTTTATACTTTCATAACCATTACAAGCAGAACACAAATATCAAATGCATAAATGCGATCAACAAGACTAAGGAAAAGAAGCTTCTCAAGAGGAGTGGTATTCTGTGAGAATAGTGCTGTGAGATTCCAGGACACTGGGAGTTAAAGCTGAGACAATCTCAAGTATCAGGAGTCTGTTTGGATCATTTTGGAGGAGTTTTGTATTTATTCTTTTAATTTTCCTCTCCCTTAGAAGTCCTGGTAATTGCTTTCATGGTAACTAATACACTCATTTCCCTAGGCAAAGAGATCAGAAAATAATTAAAAATAGTTTCCATTCATGTTTTTAAAACCTTTGAAATGTTTCTTTAAAATAGGTGTTGCTGATCTTGAAGCACCTGTTCTGTACTAGACAAATCTGATTAGAGTCAAATACCTGAGTGTGTTTTAATATGGTGATCATTTTGAACATGGACTTCAATAGAACATATAGCCACATGAGAAGACAAGAAGCGTTCACACAATGTCTAAATTGGGTTGGGATGCTGGGAGCCAAGGATGGGTTGTCTTGGCAGAGGAACTATGAGACTGAAAGACTCTTGCCAGTGTTGTTACTCTGTTACAAATTTTGAGCTTGAACTTCTTTAGAATTATTCATGAAATGGAGCAAAAGAGCAGGACTATGCTAACAGAAACTGCTCCTAACACAACATTGGGAGACATTAATGCCTGCAAGTATGAGAAGGTAGTAAAGGAAGTTTTGTATGACCCTGGGAACAGTAGAAATGGGCTGGAATACCATGCAATTAGGAGCTAGCAAGAAGCTTGGTTATAAACCAGGAGATGGTCATTTGGAAGAGTGTAGAGGTAAAGAAAAAATTGAGGTATTACTTGGCCATGCAAGTGACTGTGAACAGCTAATGAAATGTGATGGTGAAAGTGTCAAATGTGATCAGGTAAGATTTGCTAGTAGAGAGGAAGAGGCACAAGCACCTCTGCACAGGGGAAATATCGTGCATAATATTATGTACTTTCCTGAAAAAGAGAACAGAGAATTAAAAATTCATCCACTCCCAAGCCGTTGTCAATACAATTTTCTAATTGGGATGAGCTACGAAGTGAAGAAATGGAATGACTTTCTCTGACCTTAACATTGGAAGTACTGAAACTAGATTCAAAAAGAGGCATCTGTCCTATCTACTCATAAAAAGCCTGAAACACCTGGCCAGGTGTTTACAGCACTGCAAGTGAGTGTGGAAAACAGAGATATCTGGCATTATATTCCTGTTAAATCTTGTCTTGATATTAGATTTAGTCAATTTTTCTCTAGGAATGATTGCTTTTTGGCTGTTAATTAGGGCACTTTCCTGGCTTGCAAGGGCATGTATGTAAGCTGTAACGTGTGGTGCAAGGATCTGAGCTCTCAGAGATCAAAGTGGTAAAGCCACATGAGACAGAGCAGCATCGCTCAGATCCTAGTGCAAACAGCTGAGTGTCTGCACTGGCCCTCCTGCCTGTCTGGCACTGGTCCATGCCTGTGCAGGCACCCTGGCTAGCTCTGCACCTATGGCAAGGCACTTACCAGTTAGGATTCGCAAACAACAAAATTCCTCTGCAAGTTAGCCCTGAGTATTTACTGTTCTCCGAAAAAAATTGCAGTAGGAACTGGGATGCCTTCAGGTTATCACTGGTTCTGGTAGAGGAGATAGATGGCGTGAAGGATAACAGACAGCTGCCCAAGTTGCAGAAGGCGAAGGCAGGGACTGGGAGAATGAAGAACCTCCCACTGTAGGAGAAGATCAGGTTCAAGACCACCTAAGGAACCTGAAGGTGCACAACTACACGGGATCTGATGAGCTGCATCCGCTAGTCCTGAGGGAACTGAAGAAGAAGTGGACAAGCCACTTTCCATCATATCTGAGAAGACGTGGCACTCTGCTGAAGCTCCCACTGACTGGAAAAGGGGAAACATAACCCCCATTTTCAAAAAGGGGAAAAAGGAAAACTTGGGGAACTATAGGCCAGTCAGTCTCACCTCTGTGCCGGCCAAGATCGTGGAGCAGATCCTCCTGCAAACTATGCTCAGGCACATGGAAAGTAAGGAGTTGATTGGTGACAGCCAACAAGGCTTCACACTTGCACATACACTTCTTGGCTGTATATCTTGGCTGATATAGCTGGGATGAAATCTCTGCTGACATATACTCCAGATGGTCAGGAAATCATCCTGTATATACTTTTATTTATAAGTAGAATTCAATCACTTTAAAAGAAAAAAAAACTACCATGAAACCAACCAACCAACCAACAAATCAACAAAAAATCCAAACACCAACAAGAATAACATTTTCAGTACAGAATTTTAATTATATAAAAGGATGGAGGGATAGCCTGATATAACCTCAGCCTCTATTTTTTAACTTTTATACATTACAACAAATAAACTCAAATTATCCTTAAAAATTAAGTATAAAGAAATATACATCACTGTTGTAAGTTGTGGAGGTAGAAGGAATACCTGCTGAAAATAAGACATTGCATCAACATTTCACATCTCAGCCGAATTCTGTTTTAATTTACTTTAATACATTTCTAAAAATATATATTTTCATGGATCATTGATTTCCAATTCCCTTCCTTTGACTCTGAATCAGGAGGGAAAAATATTATCTAGAACAACTTTGTTTTGATTTAGGAGCATTTTTGGCATAGTGCTTTGGGCATGACAAATTATTTCTTTTTTCTTTCTACTCATTTTTCCCCTTGTCACAGAAAGGGTCTTAAAAATCTATCTGACTCAGGTTATCATGCTGCTTCCAGAAGATGGGGTCCTGTCTTCCTCAAACCTGCAGCACAATAGCAAATGTACCACACTTCCAGCCTCTGATGAAATCTAACAAAGACATAACAGAGACGCTTTTGCCAACAAACTCAGTGAACTTTCAAATATGACATTTCCAGGGGACGAATCAGAATCAGCAGAGTTAGACTGCTTACATCTAGAAGTCCTCTGGAGGAAGTCTGGAGGGCTTTTCTCATCTCTCTGTGCAGGGATGAGTCACTGCAGGCACTAAAGGCGATCTATTCGCATCCAGTGGAGATGCTTCTGGGATACAGCAAAAGCAGGTGGAAGGAGGCAGATAGCTGTTTGAAACAATGAGTGAGAATACTGGCACTCTGCGGGGATATTAATTCTATTAATTTCCTTTGAAGATGTTTGGTTAGCAAAATCAAATTAATTAACACATGAGGAAATCAATTTACTACAGTTTGCTTCACCATGTGCTGTGAAAATAATAAAAAAAATTTCCCTAGTACCTGATACACGTCTATGAAACCACTTAGCTTATAACCCAATTTACTTCCATGGGAAAAGGAACAAATCCGAAACTTTTCTGCCCGTGACGATTATTTCAGTCCTGCTATGGTCAGAGAGGTTTCACATTTCCAGGAACTTAGGTATAATTTATATCACCAGTGAGCAAAACTGTAACTACTTTTAGGAGATACACGGAACAGAGCTGGCACTAGGAGAAAGACTGAAGATAATATATGTCAAAACTATACAATTTTAACTGTTACAATAAATTATAAATTCTAAAAAATCCAAATATTAATATTAGACTTTAAATTTTCACTGGTATTACATCTTCTTTGTCAGACTTACGATGACTGTTAAAATAAGTCTTGGGGAAATAAATCGGTGGATAAAACATGGAGATGGCAATTGAAGACCAGGATGTATTCACTTGTCCTATGGTTCAATAATTAGATAAGTATGCATCCATAATGACCAAGCCGTTCATGCTTTTCACCAGTAAAGAATACAAAACGTATTGGTAGATCTATATGTCTGTATCTATACATGTCAGAAAAGATGATTTGTTCATCACTGAACTATAGTTCTTAGACTGCATTAGCAACACAAGTGCATTTTGTCATTTTCTTATGCTAATGAAACAAAGCTTTCATGAGAGGGAAACACAGAACAATGTGAAACTTCACAGGAAATTTGATGTATGCAAATATAATTATTTAGATTGGAATCTGGCCAGACAACATAACCCCATGTACACAAACACAGCACAACTATGTCCAAAGAACAATAACTGAATTTTGAAGAGCTGATAGCTACAGATGAGTTTTTGAAGCTATGACTAACCATCCAGGCTTTATTCTTACAGTTTGTAATTTTGTCTAAAACTCTGACTTGATTTATAACCTGATTATCTATTCATACCCTTTCATTAACTGATGTGCAATTTGCCATTACATTCATAAACCTTTTCCGACATTGATTTACTATTCAGAAAAGCAGTGGTTGAACAAAGCTAAACTAAACTAAAATTGAATAATGCTCGACAAATGCCACCTCAGTGAATTCTGGAAACAAGGAGCAGAAACTTTCCAGGGGAATAATTTGTAGTGGGTGAAGGCTGACTCCTCCTGAGCTGTGCCAGTACACAATGACATACCATTTGCTGTGTCCAGTTCTGGACTCCTCAGTACAAAAGAGACATGGGCGTACTGGAGAGACTCCAACAAAGGGCCACGAAGATGATTAAGAGACTGGAGCACCTCACGTGTGAGGAAAGGCTGAGAGAGCTGGGACTGTTCAGCCTAGAGAAGAGAAAGCTCAGGGGGGATCTTATTAATGGGAATAACTGAAGGAACTGTGCTAAGAGGACAGAGCCAGGCTCTTCTCAGCAGTGCCCCATGGCAGGACCAGAGGCAATGGGCACACACTGAAACACAGGAGGTTCCCTCCAAACATCAGAAAAGACTCTTTTACTGTGAGGGTGACTGAGCACTGGCACATGTTGCCCAGGAAAGTTGTGGAGTCTCCTTCCTTAGAGATATTAAAAAACTCTCTGGACATGGTCCTGAGCAACTGGCTCTGGAAGAGCCTGAGGAAGAGGATTGGACATGACCTCCAGAAGTGCCTTCCAATCTCAACCATTCTGTGATTCTGTGATTCTGTGATTGGTGTCCTAAAACACGTAAAACAGAGGTAAAAACCATGAAACATAACATTATAATAGTTTGCTACAGAATGCATTAGAGCAGAGTTTCTTTCACGAGTCAGAAGGTACGACACTGAGTCAGACCAAGGAAGATCTTAGGCAGACTCATATCAATCTCAGAAAAAAGAGGGGCATGAAACTGAGACATTAATGGGGACAAGCTGTAGAAAAGAATAGTTCCTGGATCCTTGCACTGAGCTAGCTTCTGGCACAGGACCAGGCTAAATTGACTTCATGTCTGAGATGACAAAATAGTTTAGTCCCCATCTCTGTAAGCTTGGTGTTTAAGATAAGCACAATATGTATCTTCAAACTACATACATAAGAGTAACAGGATCCAGAAAGCAGCTGTTCCCAGTTATCTGTCAAATGAAGATCCTACTGAACAGACAGTCACACACCTAATATATATCAGCAGAATCACAGCGCCAACAAAATGCAGTTTTATTTCAAAGCAGAGATAGTGGTATTATATCTCCCTTACTTATTACAGAATAATGGTCTGAGCACTTACCCAGAAAGTGAAGAACTCTCACCTTCCTTAACCTGAGCAGCTCCATGCCCATTTCTTTCACTTCCTACCAGAGGTGTCTGTCAGTACTAGTCTGAATGAAGGCACCTTTCAAACCTTCTGTTGAAACCCAGGCCATTGTGTGAAGAATTCAACAAAAGTGACAACTGGAAAATGACGGCAAGGGTGGGATTCAGATTAGGTGTCCATAATGTAGGTACCTCCATGTGCGTGAGATGGCTAAGTCAACAGAGCCCAGGGAGCTCTCCAGCTGACCATGTGTATGTACGTGTGTTAGCATGATCTGAATAACTCTTCAAGGCAACTGAATGTCCCTTGAGTTTAATGAGATTCAAGAGCACAGTATTTCATTTTCCCTTTAAGATTTTTAGTTTCAGACCCTTTTCTGCATTGAAAGTATGACTGAGCAAAACTTAATACATATGCAAATTCTCCAGTGGAGCTCCACATATGCCCTTATTCATGATTAATTCATGTGAGGAGAAAGGGGGGAAAGGGTATGAAGACAATAGTAAAATCAGAGAATAATTATAAAAATCAGAGAAATCAGAGAATAATTATAAGACTATGTGATATATATGACTTCTCAGGGAGGGTAGCTGGCACAGAGTAGCCCTTCTGTACAATTCTCTGGCCACAGAGAAAATTTCAGTGAATTTCTTTGACTCGCTGCTTTACAGTTCTGCTAGGAAACGGGGCTTCAGCAGGAATCTGAAGCAGAAGTAGGGAGTACCCCTACATGCAGAAGGGAAATTTTATCTGAAAAATGGTATGAAAAAAAGGTGAAGGGGATGACAGGCAGAAGTCTGAATGGTCAGGGTGATATTACCAATTGTGAACAGTCCTTGTGTAATTGATTCAGTTTCCTTAACAGGAAGGCATTTCTTCTTCCACTACAGTGAGCAACAAAACCTAACAACCTTTTCAGTTTTAAGCAAAAAAAAACCCTGTAAAAAGTGGAGATTCAGTACATTCAAAGAGACAGAAGCTGCAGGGAATATTAGGTTCTCCAACCACTGAGAGATTCACTGTCACTCACACTCACCTTTTTGGTTAATACCAGCTGAAGCGCGTGACAAACAATTGCTGGCTGCTAGTGCTGAGCTGTTGCGTGAGTTAGCACAGCAGGAAAAGTAGGCTGGTTCATCAAGAAGATAACCTGAAATTAGGGACAGGGAGTTAGAGTGCAGCACATGAATTTGAAGCACAGGGAAGGCAGTATTGCCCGATGGCATGGGATAACGTGCTAACTCTTAACACACTGTCCAAGTTGTTAATGGGTTCATTGATCCTAAGGCTAGAGAGGACCATTAGACCCTCTAGTCTCATGTGATACAAAACATAGTCTACAAAATCTTCCAGAAAGATGTCAGGCCTTACTTTGAAGGCATCATGGGATCCTGTCCTTAGAGATTGTTTCAGTTGTTAATCCGTCTAGTACGCTTTTAAAAATGAGCCTGACACTACTCAGGAGGGTCACTGTTTCTTTCAGTGCCTTTCATTTCCAGGTGGAGAGTTTATTGCCTGACTTTCTTTTTTCTTACCTAATATTGACTTAATAGAACTAATGCAACTTTCAGTCTTTTTTTTTAACACCTGATATGTGACTACCTCAGTAGGGCATGATTTGCACCTTTGTTCTTGTATTTTTCCAGTTTCGTAAATCTCTTTTATGGGATTATAACAGTACACTGATGTGCGGTATCTGATGTCAGCTTCACAAATGCAGTGGTAGGATCTCACCAATATTCTTATTACTTTTCTCTTCATACATCCAAAGACCCACATTTTTTCAATAGCAACACACCTGGCTATGCCTACATTGAATTGCACAGTGCAAGCCTGGTTCCTGCATCACTCAGAAGATAGAACTGTTATGAAGTACACCCTGGTTCTCACCCTGGGGGCATACAAGTTTCTTCTAAAAGGAATCATAACAGGTAGGGAATTTAAGCATACCTGAGTTTTCTCAAATCTCACAGTCAAGGCATGGGCAAGGCATGTTTCCCATGACAATGACTGCCAAGACTGTAAAACCAAGACTCATGTAATTCCATAAAACCAAGGGAATTTTGATTGCCTCCTTTTAGACAGAGTTTGGTTTCAGAGTATGAGCGTCTCCTAAAAGAAATAGAAGACAGACATATCAGGCCTTCAGAGTGACCTTTTGGATAGTGATTGTTGCTGTAGATGCCATGAAAAAGGGAAGCCATTTTCTGTTGGAGGGCTGACAAGAAATAAAACATCTAGACTGGGACTCATCTGACCTAACTACCTCTATGTCTGAGCTAGGGTGTCTTTCAAGTCAGTAGAAAGTAAGTGGCACTTTTTGTGTGCAATTCATCTAACCTGTCTTAAATGTCTCTTTTATGATAAGATTAATATACTTGAAAATCTCCCTTCACTTACTATAATGGGAACCAAGGTTAGGTTACTCAAATATATACATGAGATCTTAGACAGTTGAGTCCTACTACAAGTAATTGACCCTGACCAACTTTCTTTACCTATTTTCATCACCTTGAGGGCATGCAATTATATTCTGGGAGGAAAGGAAAATGAAAGTGAAAGATCACAGTAGGAGGTGTTAAATTTTGGCACCCCTTGAAGTATGATGTCTTTGAAATTTATTTCCTTCCTTATGCCTACTTCAGGAAAAAAATCCTGTACACATTATGAATCCAAAAAGAGTCAAGGATATAACTTTTCTACATTATAATTTTTGGGGAAAAGAGAGGGTGGAATGACGCTAATTTCCTTCACTGAAATTTGTTTGATTTTAATTTTTACGTCTCCTGTAACCCATGGCTTATTCCGCAGCTCATCCTAAGCTCCTAGAAACTCTTGTTTAATGCAAGTTATACGTTCAGCAGAAGGCTAAAAGAGAGTTGGTAATTTATTTGATCCAGAATACAAGGTACGTGTTGAGTCCTCCACTTAAAAACACCTGTGTCCCTGATTTCTTTTAGGCATTAACTCTACTCTGTGACAGGCAGAGGAAAATTAAACCTTCTACTCTTTCTACAACTGTTAAAATTCTCTTGAACTGTGACTAGCCAGTTAGCCATATGCCTTGAAAGTTTACCTGGCACAAATACTCTCATGTTTGTTAGGAGTTCAGCAACAACACACACACTGCAAAGGACTCTAAAATATTTCAATATGTTCTCTAGCACCCGCTTGAATATTTTTCCCCAATGTGGAAGATAAGAAACATGTATAAACAGATGCTGGCTATTTTTTGGCATTTGTCAAAGTCACCAGTAACTCATTTCCAGGGGGTTAGAACAAATGAAGAAGACACATTTTTTGTAATGCGCTCCCTACATTTTAGACTAATGTTTGCTCATTATAAACTGTTTGTTGGTTCCTGTAGATACAGTGTCACAAACACAGCAGTCAGAACACTCAGATCTGTGTAAATGAATGCTAAGCCTGGACTACTAGAGCATCTATTCACTTTTTAGTTAAAAAAAAAAATTCACAGTCACAGTTTTTTCTGATATTTATAGATAATCATTGTTTAACTTGAGCCTTTTCTCTAGGCTTAGGTGGCTTATGTTTCTCTCTCAGGATCATAGAATGGTTTGGGGTAGAAGAGACCTTTAAAGATACCTAGTTCAACCACCCTGCAATGATCAGGGACAACTTTCACTAGATCAGATTGGCCAAAGCCCTGTTCAATGTGACCTTGAACACTTCCAATGACAAGGTATCCACAAATACCCTGAGCAACCAGTTTCAGTGTCTCACCACGCTCATTCTAAAAAATATCCTTTTAACATCTAATCTAAATCTACCCTCCTTCACTTTAAAGCCATTCCCCCTAGTCTTATCACTACACTCCCTGGTAAACAGCCCCTCTCCATCTTTCCTGTAGGCCCCCTTTGGTACTGGAAGGCTGCTATAAGATCTCCCTGGAGCCTTCTCTTCTCTAGGCTGAACAAACCCAACTCATTCAGCCTTCCTTCAGAGGAGAGATGTTCCAGTCTTCTGACCATTTTCCTGTCCTTCCTCTGAAACTGCTCAAAAAGGTCCATGTCTTTCTTGTACTGGGGATCCCAGAGCTGAACGCAGTATTCCTGGCAGGGCCTCAAGAGATAAAAGTGGAGTGGGAGAATCACCTCTCTTGACCTACTGGCCACAATGCCTTTTATTCAACCCAGGATACAGTTGGCTTTCTGGGCTGCAAATGCACATTGCCAGTTTTTCATCACCATGTCCAACTTTTCATCCACATGTATCCCCATGTCTTTCTCCACAAGGCTGCTTTGAATGCATTCATCATCCATAGATGTAGAAGGGCACTAGATTACTCAGGCATGATTTGCTCTTGATGAAGTGATGTTAGCTGTCTTTAGTCACCTTTCTGTCTTCCACATGTTTTGACATGCCTCGTAGGAGGATCTGCTCCATGATCTTACTGGGGATGGAGTTGAGACTGACTGATCAGTAGTTCCCAGGTTCCTCCTTTTTACTGTTTTCAAAAGTTGGTATTTCTCTTTTTCTAGTCACTGGGGACTTTGCCTGACTGTCATGACTTTTCAAATATGATGAGGTGGCTTGGCAATCACATAAGCCAATTCCTTCACAACCCTAGGAGGCATCTTGCTGGGTCCCATGCAATTCTGTATGTTCATGTTCCTCTGATGGTCTTGAACCTTATCTTCTTCTACAGTGGGAGGGACTTCATTGCACAGACCCTGCCTTGAGGTTCAGGGGCTTGAGATATGTAGGAAGAGAGATTACCACTGACAACTGAGGCAAAAACATTACTGAATACCTTAGACTTCTCCATGTTGGTTATCACCAGCTCTCCTGTCTTATTCATCAAGGGGGTACACTTTCTTTAATCTTCCTTTTCTGGCCAAGGTACCTTAGAAACCATTCTTACTATTCTTTGCGTCCCTTGCCAAATCCAGCTCCAACTGTGGCTTAGTTTTGCTGACCCCATCCCTACACACCTGGGCAGCATCCCTATATTATTCCCAGAATACATGTCTCTGATTCTACTGCCTGTGCATTTTCTTCTTACACTTTAGTTTGACCAAATGGACCTTACAGAGTAATGCCAATCTCCTGCCTTCCTTGAATGATTTCTTACACATGACAATCAAGAGCTCTTACACTCTAAGAAAAATGTCATTAAAGATCTGTCATCTCTGTTCAGCTCTGTTGTCCCCGAAGGCATTTTCTCAGGTGGTCCCTTCTACTAGTTCCTTAAAGAACTGAAAATTTGCTGTCCTAAAATTCAAGGTCCTGACTCTGCTTTTCACCCGGCCACTTTCTCTCAAGATTGTGAATTCCACCAGGGTGTGATCACTGCAGCCCAAGCTTCCACCAGTCTTGATATCTCTAATTAGTTCATCCATGTTGGGAAGCAGTAGGTCTCAGAATGCTTCTTCTTTGGTCAGGCTGTCTATGACCTGGATTAAGAAATTATCCTTGACACAGTCTAGGAGTCTCCTGGACTGCTTACAGCTTGCTGTGCTGCTTTTCCAGAAGATGTCAAATGTCCAGATAAAGTCCCCCAGAAGGATCGGAGACTGCGAGTGTGATGCTTCCCATAGCTGAAGTTAAGAACACTTCCCCTTGACTGGATGGACTGCAGTAAACACCAACCATGAGGTTCCATTTGTCAGTTTGGCCTCTAATTTTCACCCATAAACTCTCAACCTGCTCATTGCTGTTTCTCAAAGATAGGTCTGTGCCGTCAATCCATTTTTCTACATAGAGGGCAATCCTCCCAATCCTCCTTTCTTGACAGTCCCTTCTTGACAGTTTTTAGCCTGCAGTCTGGTAACCTCTCATGTGAAAAGCCATTTCCACTTTGCCATGGCTACACTCCTCATTGTGTTGCCAGAACCTGGGCAGACTCCTCTGCAGGAAGCATTAGTTCAATGTGATCTGTATCATCCCATTTTCAGGTGATCTGATGCACAAGGCAAACCTGTGTCTCTCTAACCATATCTCATCCCAGAGTCACTTGAGAAGATCAATTCATACAGGCATTCCCCTCCATGCACCTAAAAATCCCAGAGAATCAAAGGAAAATACTCCAGGGAGGGAGCTCATGGGATAACACAGTCTTTTCTCTAGCTCAAGAAAAAAGCAACTATACTTGTTAGTCCTAACATATGCTTGCAATAAAGCAAACAAAATATTGCTAAGAAAATTCAGTACTTCAAGGGCTTCACGCAGGCAGGTGTTACATCTCAGTGATTGTTTTCTACTTGTTGCCTTATTAGAAAGGAGCCCCACTGTGTAATCATCTATTTTGATATATGCTCTTGCAGTAGAAATCAACTCTTTTTTTTCTCCCGCACTGTTCAAACATGCCTTTTCAGAATACTTTTGAATTTCACACATGTTTTGTTAAGCAATCTAAAGAATATTCACTATTAAATTTGGATGTGTAACACGGTTGATAGCATGCTGTCTCAGGAGCGATTTTGGTTGCTTGATTGTACATCCTCAGGCTATTTAATAGCAGAAAGTGGCTTCTCCATTGGAATCAAATTGAAAAATAAGATTTCTATATTTTTGTATATATTCATGATTCAGAGCATTGAAGAAACTACACTACATATTTATGTCTCTTAAGATATTGTGCTATCTAAAGGAAATTAGCCTCTGTTACTGACAGTAGTGGTAGTGTATCTAAAACTTGTTCAATGACACTTTTTTTACTATATGGTACGAAGTGTTTTCTCAGACAGGAAAGCGGAAGGACTTGATCAGCACCTGCCTCCAAAATATTTTTGAGCTTGCTCAACCTCTGCTTGGTGCAAGATCAGGAGAGGCCTGGCAGAAAAAGCTTTCTGGAGGTGCGCCTGTTTCCATCTTTGTGACTGAGGACTGATCCTGGTGCCATTACAGAAAGCTATTTTCAGAGATTTCAACAAATAAAGCAGTGTGAAGCCATGGGTGTTTTCTGATGTTAAATAAGCCATTTATCTGGCTTCCACAGTTCTTGTTCCCAGTGGCTGTGGCAGTTCCTCCAGGCTCTTCGGCAAGGGTTGCAGCATGCTCTTTCAGTTGTAGGGAGCCTCTCATAGCAGAAAATAGGTCTCTGCTTTTCATCAGCCTGCTGAATCTACCTGAGACAAACTGTTCGACAGCATATGGCTCTTTTTGGGCACTTCAGAAATCTCCAGCACCATTATCTCTTGGAGCGCCTGCTCTGCAGGGTGTGAAAGCTGGAGCTGGCGTGCAGCAGCTGACCCATGTGCCTCAGCTGAACCAGCGCTTCAGCCCTCGGTTTGGAAGATAGAAAGCCGAATGCCAGCACTACCTGTAATAGCTGGGAGCTACCTGAAGTCAGGGGTCATCTTGCAAGGACAAGCCTGCTCCTTGGACTCAGCTCACCGAAGGATCTTGCTGCTCTCACAGCTTTACGGAAAACAGCTCCCGTGTTTTCCATACTCATGGTTGCAGGCTCCCAACGGAATGCCCAGTGTATTTCACTTTGTTGGTATTCAGTCTCTTTTTGGAAGCAAGAACATGTTTAAATGAGTTAAATTTGTCTGAATTCACTTGAAAAATGAGATAAGCTTAAGCAAATAAAAATAACATGTTTAGACTTGCAAAACAAAGAGGGAAGTCTTAATTAACAGGCTATAAACTCAACTGAAAGTCTCAACAGCTAAACCTAATAAGTTGTAAAATTAAACTGTATCTAAGAAGGTTCCTAAATAGTAACTTCGGTGTCTCAGTCATGTAAGGGACATTCCTTATGGTGGGAAATTATACTAATTATCTCCTATCTTCACCTTGGGCAACTCATATCATTGAGGTGTTTTCTGAGCATATTTCTTCTCCCTCTTTTTTCTTACCATACGATCTGTTTCTGTCCTCTTTAAAGCTTTCCTCTTGGTTATTTTAGCTAATACAAATTCGCTTTGTGGCATGAGATCACATACAGATGTAGTACTGTTTCTTTCCTGTACCATTTCTTTGTGTATCGAATGCACAGTGAGACCGTTCAGGTCCCTGGTGTTCCTTCACAGTAACTACCGTTCTGCATATCTTGAACAGAATGGTCCCTTTCTTAAACAGAGCAGTCCCTCTAGCTGATAAAAATTCTTCCCAGTTAAAGCATATTCAAGGCTGTTACAACTCTTTACAGGGATACATAAGGAGTATCCTGTATCATTTTTTATATATCAGAAGAAATATTTCATATTATCAAACTCAGACGTCCTCGCCACCTTGCCTCCAGCTTCTGAAAGAGAGTGGACATGCCACGCTAGTAGTACAGATGACAGACTGTGTGGATGTAGTGGTTTCACCTTGGCTAAACGCCAGGTGCCCACCAAGCCGCTCTATCACTCCCCTCCTCAGCAGGGCAGAGAGGGGAGAGAAAAAAAAATAAGACGGAAAAGACAACTCCAAAATCGTGGGTTTAGACAAAGGCAGTTTTAATATAGCGAAAAGCAAGGCCGCACGCGGAAGCAAAGCAAGGAAAAACAAAAGATTATTCTCTACTTCCCATCAGCAGGCAATGTCCGGCCACTCCCTGGGAAGCAGGGCTTCCAAAAGCGTAGTGGTTACCCCGGAAGACAAAAAGTTGAAAAAAACGAATGCCTTCCGTTCCTCCCCCTCTCTCTCAGCTTCCCATTGCTGAGCAGACGTCATCTGGTATGGAATATCCGTTTGGCCAGTCTGGGTCAGCTGCCCTGGCTGTGTCCCCTCCCAGGATCTTGCCCACCCCCAGCCTACTGCTGAGGGGGTGGAAGAAGGGTTGGAGACACAGCCTTGATGTGTGCCGGCACTGCTCGGCAGTAGCCAAAACACTGGTGTGTTATCAGCACCTTGCTGCTACCAATGCACAGCGCTGTAAGGGCTGGTACGGGGAAATTAACTCCAGCTCAGCCAGACCCAGTATAGTGGAAGGGGTTATGCCTTCTGCACCTCTCATCCTTTCAGTATTCAGCATCTACTGACACAGATACAAAAACTGGGCATCTGCTAATAAACTAATAAATAATAAAATAATAATATATTAAACCAATAAAATAATAAACTAGATTTTAAGGGGGAAAGGGGTAAAACCAGGCTTGCTAGAGATAAGCCTGCGGGTGGCACAGCAATGTCTTAGGGACGGTGTGCTAGTGGGGTCCTTTAGTCTGCTCCACAATGTGCTGAGTACACTGGAGCACCTTTGAAATGTCCCTGTACTACCGTGCACAGCACTGTAGACATCTCAGTGGAGGCAGGGGATGGAGATCCACGCAGCAGCATGTTGATGTGTCAGAAGCCACGGAAGCGCCTGAGAACAGGAATTACAACTTCTCCCCCAAAAGAAGTGATGGGACCAATAACCCAGCTGAAGTGCATCTACACCAATGCATGCAGCACAGACAGCAAAGAGAAGGAGCTACAATTTCCGTATGGTATTCAATAGACCTAAAGCAGAAGTAGACAAATAAATGAAAAGTACACCAATAAGTTGCATTCATGATTGTAGGATGCCTGATATCGTTTGACTCATAGCGTTAGTTTTTCTTGAGGCCTTAAACAATTGCTTGTGAGGATATTAGCAAGAATACTTGTTTTCCAAAACTCCCACTGCATGACTGAACAAATGCCACGTGCCTAGGTGGTGCCCAGTCAGATAGTCCTGCTTAAGGAATTGTTAAGGAAAGCACTGCAAGTGATACAGAGCCTGTGTGTGAACAGTGTTAAATGCATAACTGGAGCAGTTTTGCATTAAAATCTGTTAGTTTTTTTCCAAGAAAATAAACTTTTAAAAATAAATTTTAAATAAATTATCTGGTCTTTAATGCTATGAATACCTTTGGTTTGTAATGTTGGAAAGGGAAGCAGAAATTTCACTACGATGCAGATAACTAGTGACAGGACAAGGGGGAACGGCTGCAAGTTGCGCCAGGGGAGGTTCAGGTTGGAGATGAGGAGAAATTTCTTCTCTGAAAGGGTGGTCGGGCATTGGAACGGGTTGCCCAGGGAGGAGGTGGAGTCACCGTCCCTGCGGGTGTTTAAGGAAAGGTTAGACGCGGTACTGAAGGACATGGTTTAGTGGGTAATAGGTGGTGGGGGGACGGTTGCACTGGATGATCCTTGAGGTCTCTTCCAACCTTAATGATTCTATGATTCTATGGAGAAAACTTAGAGTCTAAATCTACCTGATATTAATAAGTCACCTGAGTTCTTTACTTACTAAACTGGTTTTCTGATAAGAAGCCAATCAGATTCAAAACCTTTGAGTTTGACATTTGAAATCTTGGCATGGGACAGGACCTTCTTGCAGTCACCCAAAGCTACAGTTAAACACAGTGTGTTCTGTGGAATCATCAACAATAGCTGAGACAACTAGCAAAAGACATTTTTGTGTTTCTTTGTGATTCTCGCATCAGAAATAAGAACTGCTGGCAACCAAAGTGTGAACCTCTTCTGACTGTCATGGATATTCAATAGCACAACTGCAAATTAACTCCACGTGCATGGCAATGCAGAACAGATAGAAACAAAGACTGTTCTGTGTTAATTTTGATTTTGTAAAGCTCTTTGGTGCTAGCCTGATATTAGGGGGAAATTAGGTGCTGGCATAATTCCACTGATGTCAGTTAAATTCTGCCACTAGA
Organism: Psophia crepitans; assembly: GCA_013399095.1. Classification (NCBI taxonomy): domain Eukaryota; kingdom Metazoa; phylum Chordata; class Aves; order Gruiformes; family Psophiidae; genus Psophia; species Psophia crepitans. Next base: position 89,469 of record VWZZ01006589.1, on the reverse strand, counting down.
AATTTTGGTCAATGAAGTAGTAGACCATTTTTGATACAAGTCCTATGATAGCATAGTTGAAGGCTCACAGGCAATCATTGCACAGTTTCCAACAGCAGCAATGATTCATGTTAAACACAGGTAGAATGTAGCAGAGACTGAAATGCAGAATAGCAAAAAAAAAAAAAAAAAAAAAAAAAGGAAAAAACCTATAGACCTATCTAAATTACATAGAATTGATTCATGATATGTTATGAATAAAATGCGTTATTGTGTAGCAAAGCAGACAATTACAAATACATCAGGATTAGGACAGGGCAAATGTAAGGTGGTATAATAAATCTTTTAATTCTATGGTACACCTTTGGGCTCTGTGCTTATAAGTAATAAATACTCAGTGGGATATAAAGAAATCATAGACATGTGTCCTGTATTCTAATTACAGAATACAATGCATACACTTGCAAACGTCAATTACACTTATGTTTTAATTATCTCGCATCTACCTGGTGTTAACAGTGGGTCATATAAGGTTGACTCCCATGGGGAGGATGTAAGATGATATGGAAAACAAGTGGGAAATTTAATCATGCCATGCTCACTGAAACATTCACTTGGTAATTGGTCTGACTGAGCTTGAAGATTATTTTGAAAAGATATACCAGTAGCCACTCAGGCAAAGTCCCAGATCCATTTACCTGTCTTCCTACCTAATTATTTTTTTAAGCACTCAGTTGGTCTTCAGTAAAGGAGTGCAATTATCCCCTCATACTGTGTAAGAGAGAGTGATTTGCCCACGAGAAAGAAGAGGTGTCCAAACTAAGAATTTAATCGAGCAGTTGGTTGTGCCAGGCCAGGTCCTTACACAGTGATGTAGTGCATGCAGCTCTCACAGGATCCAGCCTGCCCTGCTGCCATGAGCAGTCACATAGAAGTCACCTCCGTTGGTCTGCGCATCTTCACATTCATTGCTTCTCATCACATTTAACAGGTTTGTCTCAATGCGCATTTCCAGTGCGTGGGGTGATGTAGAAGTGTTTGAGCTTTTTCATGCACTGGAGAAAGGACAGGTGTGATGGTGAGGTGTTCCCCTAGAGCTTGTCTCACTGAGATGACACAGCGTGGACTTTTCCAGCACCCCATGATCCCAGATTTCCAGCAACACAGTTGCCCAGGTTGCCTGCCTGCTCTTGAAATGGCAGTACGAGCTGCCAGGTCTGAGGCTTTGGCATCTGAAGCTTAGCCTAAGGAAAAATTTCAGCATAAGGCTGTGTGTCAGGGACCCAGAAAGCCTCAGTTTTCCAACAGCGCTCTGGGCAAGTTTCCATGGAAGCCGTCGCTCTGGTTGACCAGCACTGTCCCCTTTGCAGATCAGCACTCAAAAGGAAGGCTGTTTCACAGAATGTGCTGCTATTCTTCATCGGATAAACGACCCTCATTCCAGTTTATTCATAACCTTTAATACTGCAGATGTTTCCCAGCAAGCATTTTTCATAGTAACATATTAACCCTGACAATCAGACCAATGGATGAATTAGTCTTGCTTAGTACAGAGACATAAAGGAAATGTTCTCACGGGTCCTGCAAACTAATGATGCTCATGTCAAAGGATTAATGTTACTGCAAGAAACATGGGAAAAGGAAGAGAGTGATAGGAAAAATTAAGAAGCAATCTACATTTAGAACTCTTTGTGACAAAGGTTTATAATCACAAATAAATTATCATGAATGGGTATGCTTATTAAAATCCCTTTAAGGAAGTCAGAACTACTTGTGCAGAATCTTCGATGTCTTAAATTTCAGAATTAAACAAAAATAAAAAAAAATGCAGCAATGAGCAGGGCAGTGATGGATGAACTTTAAAAATACTCCACAGGTAAGCAACATAATAAGTGAGATAAAACCCATCAAATTTGGTAAATTGAATAAATAATTTTAAAACAGTTTGGGAGAATAAGCCACAGCTGCTGGTGTCATCCTGAGTCATCTAACGGCTTATTACACAAGTTGCTAGGGCATAGCAGAATGGAGCAGATGTACTGGTAATCTTTGATGTGCAGTGCCAGAAGTCTGGAAGAAAGCACTGGCACAGAGCTGCAGAGAAGCATTTTCACATGTTGGAGGAAGACTGAAAGCCCTTGCAAAGAGAAAATACCTTGATACTTAGATCTGCTTTTCCCTCAGAGCCTGAACTTACCTGTCCCTACCCATGGGAAGGTGAAGCTAGAGCAGGCATCTATTTGCTGATAGCTACGAAGTCCACATTCATCTCCTGCAAACAGGAGGTCTGGAGGTCTGTAATGGTAAGTCAGGAGTGCATCACCTTGGTTAAAGCACTGCTAGTGCTTATTATGGAATGGCTAAGTTTCACTTCAGCTTTCCTCACCCACCACCACCTCTGATGATGAGGGTCTTGTGCTTGGGCAGCTGTTTGAGTCCAAGAGACTTTTGTGCACAGCCATATGCCTGACAGATTTGTGGAATCTCACCCAGCCAGGCAGACAAGTCATAAAAACATCCAAAGAATGATTATTTACATTATTTTTTTGAAAATAAATAACATTTCAGTACAACCATGTTTCATTTTCTCATGAGCTCTTCTCCAACATCACTTTGCAGTAATATATAAAAGAAGCAAAATCAGTTGTCAAAAGACTATTTATTCCTACCTGTGAGTACATCTCTCTAACTAATAAAAATATCACATAAGCCTCTGACCTTGTAAGCCTTGCCCTAGGCAGGAACACAGGGAACTTGTACATAAATCATAAACTGTCTCTGAAACCTCTTTCCCATTCTGAAAGACCATTATTAAGGTCATAAAGCAGCATGAAAATATCATATGATTTAGGTTTGGAGAAGTTATAGACGAGTATGAATGGTGGCTTCAGTTATGAAGCCTCAGGTGTTGGTAAGGATCAGTAATAACAAAAGGCACACCCGCGCTGCCTATGCCCCGCTGCCAGCTGATTGCATTTCTATGTACAGCTCCCCGTCCCTTAGGCAATGTAAGTGCTCCAGGCAAAAGCTCCATTTCTTGCCTCAGTGGAACCATAAGCAATAAAAAGCAAAAATAATAAATAGCAAAACTCTACTCTCTATCTTCCTAAAAGTATGCTTCTGGAAAAGAAACAAGTGTTAGTAATTCTATGATCAGCTTTATTGTATTTTTATTGTAAACCTTCTGCTAAAGGCTATGCTAAATTCTCTTGCAGTCTACGTACAGGATGCATCTAACATTACAACCAGGATTTTCTGTTCCTGAAGTTATACGAGGCTTGTCTACATAACACTTTTTTTATTACCACAGAGTAAATTAGAATGCAACTCACAGCATATTAATAACTCAGCACCAAGTCCCTGTGTGGATTGTTACCTAATGATGTATGTAATATATATTAGCCCACAGTTAGAATTATGTCTCTTTTCCTACCATCGAGTGAGAACCAGATTCCCCTAATGCTGAAGCAAAAATGTTGTAAGCTGCTAATGAACCTGAGGAACATTAGGATTGCAGTGAGTAATAATTCTAGAAGAGCTAGGAATTGGTTTATTAAAATATTTCTATAAGGTATGGTCGTCGTGAAAATGTGATACCTTTGACAGCCAGGGACATTGATTGTGTTCTTTGGATATGTAACATTCAGCAAGAACGGTAGAAAATGTATGTCAAGTATAAATGATACAATCTTCTGTATAGCTATTTGTCTTCCCTAAGACTATTGCAGCTCTACAGCTCACCAAAACTGTTTCTTGTCTTTAATTATGGTCTTAATTATAATGAACAAACTGACCTTGGCAAATTGGGTTTTTCAAACTTCTATTTCTGTCAGGGATAATAGCCAACAGGACACTCTGAACACTGATCTTTTCAAGGTCTTTCACAAGATACACTAATAATGATGTTTTATAAGGTACATTGCTCCCTTAGAGACAGGATAATGCTTCCCTGCACTTGATGTGCACTTACGGTGTACACAATGAATCAGCAAAGAGCAGCTATGTAAGTTAACACTACAGCTCGTGCACTAAATTCTCCAGGTTGACAAGCCCCAAGATCCCAAGTGAGGTCCACAGAACGACTGCAGCACAGCTGTGAAATGCAGAAAGATCCCTTTAAGCTACCCAACCTCAATATCATGATATAAAAGACAGCTGTACAACGTGAAGAGGTGAAAATTTACCTTGTTTATGTGTCATATAAGCGTGGTTTGACTTCAGACGTATCATTCATCAAGAGGAAACTCCAAGAGAAAGGTCACCATTTACAAGGGTAAGAATTCCTTAATGAAAGTGCTTACTCAAAGTATATGCTGCTAAAAGGTATATATGTTATTTCCTTTATTGCCTTCCAGAGTGCTTTATCTTATAAAGTTTCATTATCTTTTCAAAACAAGCCCATTCAGAAAGTGGAAATAAGCTAGATATGCAACAGTTATTTTGCCTTTGTGTAGCTGATCAGCACAAAAGGTTCCTTTGATGCTTAGACTGATTCTGTTTTAAAAATAAAAAACATATTTATCACCCACATACTTATTGGAGGGGACATGACATGTAATAAAGACAAGATGAAAGGGATTTACTGTAGGAGGTACCATATGCAGGAAAGACTTGCAGTGGAGGATGTTTGAATACTCAGGATGCCAGCGAAATATTTAAATTAATGCTGAACAAATCCAGCGCTACATTGCTGAAATACAGGTTTCTAAAATGTTAGTCATTTACTAACACTGGATTGAGAGCAGCACTCAGGAGAAGGACTTGGGGGTGCTGGTGGACGAGAAGCTCAACATGAGCCGGCAGTGTGCACTGGCAGCCCAGAAAGCCAACTGTGTCCTGTGCGGCATCAAAACCAGTGTGGCCAGCAGCTCAAGGGAGGTGATTCTGCCCCTCTACTCTGCTCTTGTGAGACCCCACATGGCATCCAACCCTGGGGCCCCCAGTACAGGAAAGACATGGAGCTGCTGGAGCAAGTCCAGAGGAGGGCCACAAAGCTGATCAGAGGGCTGGAGCACCTCTCCTACAAGGACAGGCTGAGGGATTTGGGCTTGTTCAGCCTGGAGAAGAGAAGGCTCCAGGGACACCTAATTGCAGCCTTCCAATATCTAAAGAGGCCTACAGGAAAGATGGTGAAGGACTGTTTACAAGGGCAGGGAGTGATAGGACAAGGGATAATGAGTATAAAGTAAAAGAGGGGGGATTTTAGATTGGACATTAGGAAGAAATTCTTTCCTGTGAGGGTGGTAAGGCACTGGAACAGGTTGACCGGAAAAGCTGTGGAGGCCCCATCCCTGGCAGTGTTCGAGGCCAGGTTGGATGGGGCTTTGGACAACCTGGTCTAGTGTAGGGTGTCCCTGCCCATGGCAAGGTGTCGGAACTAGATGGTCTCTGAGGTCCCTTCCAACCCAAACCATTCTATGATTCTACGATGAACTCTTCTATCAAAATTCAAATCTATTTTATAGCTTTGTGATATATGGTTTCTTCTTCAACTCCTGATGTTACGGGAGACATCATTCACTGCATATAAGGAAAAGCACAATAAAGCACAAGATCATTCTGAAGAATATTACTCACACAATACAGCCATCAACAAGGCCAGATCAATGTCAACAATTCAAAATTTAAAAAAAAAAATGTTTAGATGAGGAGCTGCAAGTAAATAATAGCAGAATAAATATTGTGCTGTTGTCACTAAAAGTATGTATTGTCTCTTCAAAGACAATGGGATATGATATTACATTTATTCCAAAGTTGCTATTGTACAACACGTACTTCCATCCTTCATTTTTGGAGGGGAATGAGCAACCCAATACAAAGACCCTCAGTATGCCTGAAGTTTCCATGTGCTATGAGTAAACATGCAGCATAGAAAAGCTAAATGCAACTCTCACTTTCAAGCAGTGGCAGGTTTATGCAGAAATCATCATGGAAATGCAAGGTTCACCTGATATGGATAGACAGCACTCCTGTCTGTACCTGTTCTGTTGTACCCTGGACACAGAGGCAGGCAGTTTTCCCAGAGATTCAGAGCCATGTTGTTGTAAAGGTGCCACTTACAGCTAGCAGGACACAAAAACATCCAGCTGATCTCCCCGCTGCTTTCTTTACCTCCCAGGTAGTAGCTCTGTTCTGCGTGCAAGCTCAAAACAACACTTCCAAATTAAAAATTATTTTGTGAGTGAGATAAGAGTGTTCCAGCAGCTCTGAGAAATTTTCCATGGATGGTACAGCAGAGCTTGGTGCAGTTACAGCATGGTCGGGGAAGCTGCCCAGTGATGCTGCTCCTTTATCGAGCAACAGCGCACCTCTCGGGAGGCAACGCTAATGAAAAGATAGTGATCCCCTGAATCAATAGACACCTATTAGGTCTACATAGCTTGACAAAGCCAGGGAAAAAATGTAACTCATTCTGGGAATGTGGAAAATTTATAATAACACATAAAAATATCAGCGTTGCTGTCTGTGTTATTTGAGGCCTTTGAAGTAATTTTCTTCAATGCTAAAATGATGGAGGGTTCTGAGGAATGTGGCTGAGGTTGGAGGGCAGGCAACGATGCTAAATGCTGATATATCCTGTGGCAATGCAGATATCATTTATTTTATTTTGAAGTCTGCAACAGAAATGATACTGTACATAATTTCAAATGCTCTGGAGACCTTACTAAATATTTATGGACAGTTTCACATAGCAGTTTTGTTTACATTTTCTAGAAAAGCTTGAACTGTATCACAAATAATTCTTTATTTTATTGCACCCAATAACTTAAAAAAATCCTGGAAATTATTTTGGAGCTGATACGTTTCAAAATCTTATATATAAAATACATATACATATATGTATGCATAATTGACTCCAGCATTAAATCTGTAAACAACCTATAAAAGGAGGAAAAATATTTAGACATTAATCACAATAGACCATTCTTGTCAAGCATATAATCTTAATAACTCCATAGACAGTTGCTAATAACTGAACCTTTAAAGAATATTGAATATTCCACAAAAAAAAATATGGAAGATATTGCTTGGCAAATGCAAAAAGTAATATGATGCATAAAAGATACATTTTTTTTGTGAAAATCAGCAGCATTCTATTCTGTGTCTTTACATCATGAAGAGAGGACCAAAAATACTGCTAAATAGGCAACTAAAGCCCTAAATTGTTTCATTTTTGCATCACCTAAATAATGCTATAACAAACTATTATAAAGTGGAGAAGTTTGTAGAAAAATGTGGTATGCTGTAGAAAGGATGAGAAGAAGCTTGGGTTTCATTTGAAATGGAAAACTTGTTTATTCAAATTAATTCATCTTCAGAGGCCAGCAGCACAAATGAAACTCAACACTTGCACAAAAGAATTGCAGTAAGAAGCAGGCACAGCTCAAACCCACCTCTCTCTTCTAGCAAAGACTGGGTGGATTAGAGCATTTTCTTGCTACCGGGTACATTTCCTCATGACCTAACCACCTCTGCTGTCAAGGCACATTAGCACTTGATCAATCTCTAGGTTAAAACCAACGTTGTTAGGAACCACCAATAACACATTAGCTGTAGCTCACATGGATGACCCTTCTGGCTTTGCATGCTTTGGCTTTCTAACCTACACTTTGGCTGTTTGACCTCTTCCTTTCACTACAAAGTGTTACTTATCCTTTATTTCTCATCTCAGTGCCTCTATTCTGACACAGGATGGCATGCTGCGGTGGGTGGGAACCATCTTCTGTGTTGCTGGTTCCCCCAGAAGAGCAAGGGGCTCTGAGGTTTTGCCCACCCTGTCGGAAAGGAGCAGGCCGGGGACTGCGCTGAGATCAGCACCACACACCAGCGTTTCCAGTTTGCAGCCCACCTCCTGCCCCCAGAGGCCTTGAGGTTGCCTGTACTCAGAAGAAGAGCCTAGCTGGCTCAGACCAGGAGAGCCAAAGGACAAGCAAGGTGTCATACAGCAAAGCCTCAGCTAGTCACCTCCCCAGTGATGGAGAAGGGCCTTGATGTACGTGTGACGGATAACAGGGACATTGACTCTTCATATGTTGTGCCCCTTTCAAGACTGATGCCCCTTTCAAGTCTTTAATTTAGATAAGATGTGTACTTGGGATAAAATTGACAAATAGATCCTTCAGAGGATCTTTTGACCAGCATCACCAGTCTCCTGCCAGCTGTAACATCCAGCTTATATAATGTCTTTCATAAACACATCAGCTGCATTCTAATACTGCTTGGTTACCTTCTGAAATTTGTTCCAGGATCTTAACCCTCTGGTACATGGAAACCCTCTTTTCATACCCTGGTTGGTTGGATGGGGTTGTTTTTCCCATCACTTAACTGTGCTTTATTATACTTGTCAGCTTTTTCATTTGGCTTAAATAGATCTTCATCCTCCATGATATACTATATTAACGTCCCTGGTCACAGTTATACATCTCCCCACCAATACCAGCACTCTGTCTCTGTTGTCCCGCCTCCTGTCTTCATCCATTGCTATATTGCTTTCTACAAGATTTTCCTCTTCCTCTACTCCCATTCTCCAAGAATCTAAGTGGAGGTCATTTATCAGAAGAAGTCCTTTTCCTCTGAAACCTTTCCCTTGGAGAAACACAACCCAAGCCTCATGCCATGAGTCTTTGAAACAGAGGGAATGTCTGGGGCCAGCGACATGGGTGATGTGAGTGTGGGGATGTCAGTGGAAAGGCAGACTGCAGCAACACAACCTGCTGGAGTTCATTTGTGGAACAAGAGAACAAAGGTCACTCAACCTGCAAAATGCAGCCCCACAGACAGAGGGGATGATGGCAAGTGCAGGACAGCATCAGGTGTACAGGTAGCAGAGCACAGGCTTTCCATCATTGGGTCATTTTGGTGCCCTTAGCCATCTGCTTTTATGGCGACCACTCATCGTGCCTAAAATGTCTCCTGACTACAGGCAGAAGCTTCAGAAAAACAACTCTGACCCACAAGGAAAAAGGACTGATTGCCTTCTCATCAAGGACAAATTGTTCAGGACTTTCCTATTCTCTGCTTTCAGTTTACTGACTCTTCTGGTGGCTGTATTTTCTTTGTAGTATCCTCAATGACTATGACATTATTCATCATACCCTTGGACCCTCCCACAATGTCTAGCACTACTTACGTATCCCACAGAAGAGCTATGTCACAGACTTATGCCAAGCGTTCTTGTAAGTACCGCCATGTATAAATCATACCTGATACTGACACCACAGTTTTCCTTTCTCCTCATAGCAGTATAATATTTTTATTAGGGAATGTAAATCTAGATGACAAAGGGCCTTGATCTTCCATCCTACTAGCGTTCTTATACCTGTAACGCTCTTACTTTATTGGAAATGCCAGAGTTCTCTTTTAGGATTTTTTATTGAGGCTGATTCAGTATTCGCCGGGCAAGAGACAGCCTGATTTTACAACATATTCCCAGGGCAGCCAGAACTTTTGAACCTGTGCCGCGTCTTCAGATCCTCACCTAGCAGACAACTATATAGTCATCTTCTGTTCTGTTTCCCTGCATCTCCCCAAATGAGAATACCAATTGTTCTACTCTCAACTTTTGATTATTCACCACCACCTCAAAATCCTGGGATTTCCCATTTCCAAATTTTCACCTGCACCTTTACAGGGAAGCGCAGATGCTGCTGACAAGTGAGTTCTTGTAGCCAGCCGTGCAGCCAAGCTGTCCCACACAAAACAAATTGCCACACTCGCACATGGTAGCTCACTTCCACTTGCGACAGCATCTTCCAGCTCCTTGTGCTTGCCCACTTATTTCCACACATATGGATTCAGAAACTGTGGGCATTCTCAATTTGAGGCATTAATCCTGAAATCTGTGCACTCCAGAGAAAATACACACTGTTGATAAGGGGACTGCATTAGGTAATTTCTTTGCTTAAAAAAAACCAACTAAACAAAAACCCCAAACATTCTCACATTTGCTTAACTTCTATATGCTGCAATACCACTGTTGTGACTGTGAAAACATAAACCTGTCACCCAGCTCCACTTTTAGCAAAGACATCTTAAAGCATTCCCACAACATAAGCAGCAGGTTAGCACCTGCCCAGACACAGCACCAGCTTCAGTGTGAGTAGCATCACCTGTTTTAAATAGTCATTAGGGGGCCCCATACAATTTTACAAGCAATTTTCTACTGAATTACTCTCAAGCAAAGCCCCAAGGAATGGTGAGAGCACTTGTGAAAAAGTGTTTCCATTGTTTTTAGGGTGGCAGAGATCCTTTTCCCAAACTTCTCTTCTGAAATCTGTTTTTAATTCAAACGTCCGGGTGAGTGATGTTTAATTTTGTTGCACACCATGGCAAGGCAAAAAACCTCAGCAGATGGCAAAGGTGATTCTAGAGAGAACTGTGACAGTCCAAGCTCAGGGCTATTGAAAGGATGGTGCCCTAGTCCTGTTGGATATATCGCTGCTATTTCTTGCTATTCTCTGGGTAGAGTCTTGCCTTCACTGCTGCAAACAGAAGACGTATCTTCCCATACATTGATTAGCAGTCAGTTCATTGAACGGAGGATCTTCCTAAGCGAAAGGACAGCTTCAGCTCCTCTGCAGAGACTTGAGTTCCCCATAACCTTTGGGTGCTGGAACAGGCTCCCCAGGGAAGCAGTCACCACATCGAGCTTGACTGAGTTCACGCAGCATCTGGACAACGCTCTCAGTCATCTACTCTGACTGGCTGGTCCTGTGTGGAGCCAGGAGTTGGACTCGATGATCCTTATGGGTGCCTTTCAACTTGGGATAGTCTAAGATTCTGTGATTCTATCTCAGAGGGAGATAAGATTTTTTTAGTTGTTGTTTGCTTTTTTGTTGTTTTTTTTAAGATAGTGGAGACCACACACTACTACTTTGGGCAGTGCTTTCACTGCAGAGTGTGGGTGACAGGCTGAGGGCACCATGTAGGGAAGGAATAAAGAACCCAGGTCTACTGCAGTTGCTCTGGCACTCCATAACCCAGGGGTTTAAACTACTGTTTTGCCTGCCCAGAATTAAATCTTTTTTGGTAGAAATATGTAGGACTGCTAAAATCTAAAAACAATTCCTAGACTTTGATATTTGCATTGTCGCTGATTTTGTAAGCCTCTGTTGCCCAATAAAGCTCTTAATAGACAGTATTTTTTAATTAATGATAAAGGCAGGAGTTTAGGACAAAGTGAATATTCAAGGTAAACAGCAAGCTAAAAATGGTATTCATTTCAACTACATTTATTTTCTCCCAAAAGGAAAAAAAATCAGTGCCTGCCGTGTATTTATGTCACTTGCTAACTATACAGTTACTGGGAGTGTGTTAACCTTGGTTCTGTTTCTGTTTCCAAGGGGAAATGGATGCCTAAATCTCTGATGTTTGTCTCCCCTTCTGCATTCTGAATGTTTCCATAAGGTGCCCACTTCTATCTCTATCAAACAAAGTCCTCACTGCTTCTGATTTATCATGATTTGTCTTTTAGTTAGAGAAGTTGCCAAAGTTAATTATTATTTGTAGGATATTTGAAATAATCAATCCAGGTTTGTAATAAGAAACTGTCACCTGAATGTAAAACAAGATATCTTTGGATCTACTCAACGCTTTGATGGTGACTGAATGTAATGGGCAGTCTTGTCTAGTTTTCCAAACAGAAGAGGGAAATATTTTGACATTTGTTAAGATTTAAAAAAAATGTGATTTGAATGTAAAGTTTTTTTAATAATGGAAGCAATTGGGAAAAAAAGTTGAGCCCAGATTCACACAAACTGGAACTAACCCAGCCTATTCCCATCAAAACAATTCTTTCTTTTTAAGTGAACTGTCTGCATCTGGATTTGCAGAATGAAAATGAAACTCTATACCATACATCAATGTATGGTCTAGACCAGGCCTTTTTTGGAGGGATAAATCTGATATGGTTGTGTTAAAATAGGTAAAGTACTTTTTCCTTAATCGTAGTCACAATTTGTAAATATATTCACATTGATTAAACAGCTGTGTTTAAAAGTCCAGTGCTGCTTATTTGTCTTTTTTTAGGCTTATGAATAGAAAAATTAAAGTTTCCTTCAAGTCAAGATGTGAAATGGCTTTCTGTGTGCCACCTTCATTCCAACACTATAATGTAAAGACCAGGAATTCTATCAAAAAACACAAACTGTGCAGAAGTTATCAAGAAAAGATGGGGTTTGCTTTGCATTATTTCCTCATAATAGTGATTACAAGTCAGAAATTGTTGTTTTCTAATCTTTATGGAAGTTTTTTTTTGCTAGTTTCTTGGCCAGTGGTGATTCTTCATTGCACAGTTTGGTAGGATTTCAGAAACTGCTCAGGAAGTAAAAATACTCTTTTTTTAAATGAAAATTTATAATCTTTATGTTCTCACTGCTAACCTGTACACAGGAAGTGTATTTCACTGCTCCATGAGGATTTGGTTCTCTGGGTGCTGGGAGATGCTGCTTATCGGTGGGGAAGATGCTGCCACAGCACTTTGGGAAGCAGCAGATTCTGTCTTCTGCAACGTGCAGGATTCATTAAGAGTGGGAAGACAGGAGTTTGCTGGTGCGTAACAGGCTCATTTGCTATTTAAGCTTTAATGAAGTAAAGATAGACATAGGCATTAAAAGTCCCAGTGGATTTTTCTTTTTGGGAAAAAAGAAAAAAAAAAACCACCAACCAAAATTTTCAGGTTTTTTTCTTCTCACTGTTCCTTCAGCATCAGAAGAAAATGTCATGCATTATTTTAATAGCCCTTCTTTACTTCTTGAAGGTTCTTCCTATTTTCTTGGCAAGATGCTAATTTTCAAATTCTTCCTGTTTTGGGTATAAAATCTTTCAATCTGGATATTTCTCAATTGTTATGAGTTAATAACCTATACATTTTTAAAATCTTCTTAAAATATCTGTTATTAGGTATTTTCTCAAAGCTTTTCCTGATGTTTAATATGGCTATGATTTTCTCTCCATGACAACTACAAAATCTCTGTGCCCAGCCATCTTAGATGCATGAGAAGTGACTGACAGCTTTGCCTCCTTACATTTTTGTAAAGGATTGAACGGAGGAGGTGATACGATAATTAAGTTCCCCAATTTCAAGTTTCCTATTACTCTTTGTGGCATAATATATCCTGAATGACAGGCAAAGCTGGAAGTATGCAGCCAGTAATGACTTAGGCTCTTCAGCAGTGGAGAAGAGAGTTTTAATACCTCGCAGCTGACAAATCTCCTGTGGTTCTTAAGAGTCAGTTCTCTTGAGGACTTAAAAAAATTCAGGGTGGATAAACCATTTAGCCAACCCTGCTGAAAAAAAAACAAAACCAAAAAAAAGGAAAACAGAAACCAGAAAATTCAGATATTGTTTGTAATTTTAAAGGGTTTTGTGGTATAAATTCATAAACTGAATCAGTGTGATTCATACTGTCACAGAGTTTTTCAAATATCTATGAGCAAGAGAGAGAAGAGTTTCTAAATACAGGACAGAAGCTTTGTTACTGCTTTGAGAATGAAATCTCAATCCTTTTGCGATGAACACAAACAAAACCTGCACTGACTTCAGCAGAAGAAAGAATTCACATCCAGCTCGGCAGCTGTTCTAAAAGCAATCATTAAGACTCACCCCTGTGAAATAAATGAATGCTATCACTCTCATTTTACAGATGGAAAAACTAAGCCACAGAGAAGCTGCAGGATTTGCTTAGTGTTGCATGCAAAGCTGAGTACAAACCAGGCACTTGCCTCGTAATCTCTCTCCTTAATAACTGGACTACACATCCTTCCTAAACAGAGTCGAATGAAAAATGTTGTCTGGACTCAACAGAGGACGGTTTACCAGGGAGTGCAGTGACAGAACAAGGGGTAATGGATTTAAACTAAAAGTGGGGAGATTTAGATTAGATATTAGGAAGAAATTCTTCCCTGTGAGGGTGGTGAGGCAGTGGAACAGGTTGCCCAGAGAAGCTGTGGCTGCCTGGCAGTGTTCAAGGCCAGGTTGGATGGGGCTTTGGGTAACCTGGTCTAGTGGAGGGTGTCCCTGCCCATGGCAGAGGGTTGGAACTAGATGATCTTTGAGGGTCCTTCCAGTCCAAACCAGTCTGTGATTCTATGATTCTATACAGAGTGCCCAGTAAGTCATATGTTGGTCAAAATCTGTCTGTGGCATACACACCTTGAAACCCTTCTGAAGTCATAGCAGAATTTACAATACTGAAATTTTTTATCCATAGAAATTTTAGGTTTTAAGGAAAGAATTTTCTTTTTAATAAGTAAAAGACAGATGTGGCCAATGGAGGTGACTGGGAGAAAGGCATGTGCCGTTGGGAGCTCAGAGAAGGTACATATAAACACACAGTCTCTGAGGAAAAAAACCCTGCCTTTCATTGCTGCACAAAACAACATCGAGCATGACACTGACATTTGTCAGATGTTTCCCTGTTTGCTTTACACACCGAAGGTTGCTGTTTGCAGCCCATGCCCAGTGATGACCACTCTAGAATTCAGCATCTGTAAAACCGGTTATGAACTGACTGGCTCAAATGTTTCATCCCATGCAACTGTCTTCCAGCAAATATTCATAAAATAGATTTGTTGTGAGCCACACTGCAGTCTGACCTGTGAATGCAGATCCTTCTGCTGATTTTAGCCTCTTCAGCAATTTCCAGGCCCTTAATTCTCACTTCCTGAGTATGGCTGTTGGGGTAGGATCAACCTGCCCATACTGTCAACTGATAATGTCTGGTCCTCCCTGTTTGTATGCAGAGCATTTTCTGCAAATTTATAACCAACAGAGGAAAACAGGAACTTCTAGGTTGCAGCCAACCTTATCCTAAAGACAGTTATCCTAAGTCAATTAAAATAGGTCAAATGAATCACAGAATAGGATGCTCCTACTTCTCTCTGTCTGTGATTCAGGAAGCTGACTGTACACAGGTCAGTTTTGTCAGGTCAGAAGGAGCCCAGCCCTGGCAGTTTTAATGAATTACAGAGATCCTTCACAGGAATTACATTTCCAATATGTTTTTTATTCCTGACAAATATCTTGAGTCCTGATAAGCAGCTGCTCCTTTCCCTCTCTCATGTGAAGTACTGCCAGACTAGCTCTTGGAAATCTGTAACCCCCTCCTATGCCAACCACTAATGGCAGTCACTACCCCAGTGACACGTTCCTGAATGCATATCCTTTTTATCCTCTCCCAGCAGGACAATTTCTCTGCACCTTCTTCTAAAGAAAAGACAGATAAAGAGTGAGTCAGAAAGATGAGGACAGGAGCGTACAGAAATAGGGAGTGATAGACGAGAATCATTTTGCAAGCACTGAACTTCAACAAAGCTGGTACCACATTAGTGGGATGCATTTTGAGGACCTTACGAGCAGTCGTGTCAGTGTGTAACACACAACATCCAGGCAATGACAACCCCCAAGTATGCCTTTCTCCTTTGTCATACTCAAGGAGACTCATCTCTGCTGATGACCTGGCTAAACAGGTTGACACACTTTTTGTATCCAAAATAGTGTAACTTCATTCATTCTGGTGATTCTTACAAAGATGGCTTCTCAGAGTATATCATGTCAGATTTCTAAGTTTAGGACAAGTATTTTTTCCCCCTTGACCAGGTTCGGGCATCTTTCTGTGTAGAGCTGGTAGGAAAGCAAGGTTGCCAATCTGCAGGGAAAGCCATTTTAAGAAGAATATAAAGGCTTTTGAGCTCATTCAAGACAAAGTCTTTAACTTTTCCTACTGTTTCTTACAAAACCAGCAATTCCGAGAAAGTGTGATTTGAGAATCACTGAAACAGTGACGTTGCCTAAAAGAGAGACGCTCCCTGAACACTTGCACTTTCTAGCGCTTGGAGCCACCTTGGCAGCTCTGCCTGGCAGCCTGCTTCAGGACCACTCACCTCAGGAGCCCGTCGCAGCACCTCCAGGCTCTCTCATTGCTCTGCAACAGGCTGTGGGAAGATCTGACAGCTGGACTGGTCAGACTGTTCAGCAGAGACCAAACTCGTGGCTGAATGACCCTTAACTGTGCTTCAGTAACAGCTTAATAAGCTGCTGTTAAGGAAGTTGTTTCCATGATGTATCTGTTTTCCCTACAAAAGTCCGCAGCACCTCTGGTGCATGGTACAATGGTAGGGTAAGTAACTGAAGTAATCAGAAAGAAATAAAAGTGCTTTGTACTTTAGGTCCAGTTTCCCTCTCTGCAATCAACTGGAGGTTTGTCATGACTTCAAAGGAAGCAGAAACAGGCCCTCTGTTTGAAGTTTAGTTTGCAAGCTTCTGAAGCGTGGCTCAAATGCAAGATGAAAATTGAAGGGTTGAAACATTTAATTAAAAAGAAAATCAACAACCAAAAAAACCCCAACTTTAAAGCCATAAAGAAAAGCTTCAGCCCTAAAGAATACGATCTGAAAACCCTTCAGGGATAAATTGTTGTAATTGTAAGCCTTGCACCAACGAGCAGTCACTTCCACTGGAGAGAAAAATAAAAGGCGAAACAAAAGGAAGGAATGTTCAGCTTCATTGTGTTGATTCATTGTCATTTAACAACGAAACTAGAGAGGAAGGAGAGGGAAAAAAGAAACTTCCTAGCTACTATAACGTAGATCTACTGCTGAGTTCATCTTTAGCACAGTGAAAAGAAAGCAGAGACTAGTTTGGAGTGCCCTGGTGTGGGTTCCTCTGAAATAAGTAAGTGTTCCTGCAGGGAGACACAGAGGGAGAATCTCTTCTTGCTTTCTGTTATCACAATTCCCTCAGAGAGAAAAAGAGAGGAAGGGAGCTGGTGCTCCGGCACGCTGTGAGTGCTGCTCTAGCCCTCGGCTGCCCTGCTGGTACAGGCTCTCCTGCTCTTTGCCTGGCTTGTGCTGATGGCTGAGAGAGCACTGACTGGCTCCTTCAAGTTTTTCCTCCTCAGTTGTACCCAGAGGGAAGAGTATTCAGCAGAAAAGTGTGTCCTGAGCAGGGGATCTGACAACTGACAAGTGTTTGAAAGATTTTAATACATTTGCATTGCCATTGTCGTCTTAGAGGTTACTGTCTGGATTTTACATAGCGAAAGACAGAAGAATCTGACTGATAAATGGCTGATTTTATTGAGGGACTTGCAGTCATTGGCTTTGACAGGTCATAGAAGGTGTCTTCTCTGAAGGGTAAATCTATTCATAATAACTACAAGAGAGCTGATAAATAACAACCGAGGTGATAAAACAATTATTGTAATCATTTCCATATCCTTTATGTTCACTTAAAGGCACATTTAATCTTTTTGTAAACTGTTGGTGTGTCTCAGATAATAAATATTATATGGAGACAGATAAAGGGACAATAATGATACATGTATGAGCCTACAAAATATACAGCAGTCAGCGTATATTTCCTGTGATGAATCTGAAAATATGCTCTTACAAACCATTTTTCACTGTTCTTAAGAAATGTGTCACAGCTTCCAACATTCCAGCTTGTTAAGACATGACAGATGAAGTGTCACTGCATGATTAGAAATAGGGAAGGGCAATGATTAAGTTAAATAAAGTCTGAACCACCATGCCTGACTCAAACCCCTGAGTGTCTGAGAAGGACCGAGGACATGAGACACCCATCTCCTGTCATTCCCTGTCACATCATCCTCCAATAAACCAACCTCCACCAACTCTCCACACTTTCATCATCTGCCTTCAGAGCTGATTCCCCTGCACTTACCTTTCCTTTTGGTAGGGAGCATGATGACCCTCAGGAAAAACCTCTGCTGGGTCCTTGCCCCATCAGTCTGGAGTAGGTGTCCTGCAGGAGGCTGAAACTATGTCATCCTAAAACAGCAGGACTCAGCTGCACTGGGAATATGCTTGTGTTGGCAGAAAACGAGGTAGAGTGGCTGTGCCTGTGTGCCCTGGAGTGCACGTACTGTCTGCAACCACAGCTTTCCACGCCTGTAAATCTGTGTTTTCCCCCAGGATGTGCTAAACAGCAGCCAAGTATGAAGGGTTGCAGAGGTATTTGCTGAGAAGCTGTGGAGAAGCAAAAGGGAGACGCATACTGAATTTTCTGTAGAAGACCAACAAGCATACCTGCTGAACAACTAGCTTGCCAGCAAACAGATAGTCAATCTGGTTAATCTGTTAGATTAACCTCTAACAACAAGAAGTAAGGGTAGGGGCATATCTGCTTGCATTTATTTTTCACTGGCGCAGTATATAGTATGGCCAAGAAAACCGTTCAACCAGTGCTGCCATTCTTAACACTATTATTTTCAGTTAATAAAAATTTAAAATTTATGTCCTTTTTACTACCTTTCTTCTGAAAAGATCTTTCTCTTCCTTTCACATCATTAATAAAAAAAAATATAAAAAAGAATCCAGCTCTCAAAGAATTCATTACCAGACTCATTTTTAATGAATTCTTTCTATTTCTTATTCGCTACCATCTTGCAGGTTATGCCTGAGATTTTCCCAAGTTGCCTTCAGAAAGTAGTTCAGCTCCCTTTATGCACCTTTGAGGATATCAGAGCAGAAGTAGAAGGTAAGATTATTTTAGAAAATTTTTAGTTTATAAAGAGTGGAAAGTTGAGGAAGAGAATGTTTTAATAGGAAATGGAGGTATCATGCTATGAAGAAAAGAGAAATATGATGAGTTTCGAGGGAAAATGCTTTTCCAGGTCTGATGCTTTTCTCCCCTCCACATTTGATGGACATTTTCAAATGCTGTGTAGGTAGACCCAGTCCTGGAAGTAGCTCCCAGCACACAAAACCATTTTAAATTATATAACTGGGAAAGAGAGATGGAGCTATGTAAATACGCTGACCTCAGTGCTTCAGGTACAGGACAGTCATTTGAAGTTTCGAGAGAACAGTGTATTGACTTAACTGTCTTATTTGAACCTACTCTGTTGTATTTTTGATCAGTAAATATAATCCCATCTTTTTCTAGACCACTTTATCTCTTTCTGGGTCAGACTAATAAATTTATAACTGCTTCTACCCTGTAGTCAGACAGGTAAATTTATAATTGCTTTTATGGTGCTCCACTACGACGTCTCCTGAGAGCATCCTGACTTCTCCTGCTTTCATGAGCTTCTTTGACTTATGCCATAAAATATGTGGGTTTTGTGGCAATCAATACATGGTTTTCTCTTTTCAGAATAACATAAGCACAGACTTAGAAGTTATTGTCACAGCATAATTAGTGTTATGTGACTTTTTTTTTTCATCTGTGAAAAAGACAAAGAGTTCTTGACGGAACTATTCAGTGTTTTTCAGGTATCTGGATGTCTATCCAACAAAACAAATACTTAAGCACACTTTGATGCATCAGAATTAATCATTTTGAGAATGACTGTCAAATTGTGATCTGAGTAGGGCAATATCTGGAATAAAAAATTTCCAAATTAAAAACCTTGTTTTGTTTATTGTTAGCATTAGAGTGGTCTTTTATACAGTTGAATTCCTATTCCAGTAGGATTATCACAAATAATACTTTCCCCTATGGAATATAAATAACATCTTTTTTTCTTTTTTTTGTGCTAGGACTGAAGCCTTTCTACATATAAGTCTAATCTCCCCTAATGTTAGAATAGAATAGAATAGAATCATTAAGGTTGGGAGTGACCTCAAGGATCATCTAGTCCAACCGTCCCCCCACCACCTATTACCCACTAAACCATGTCCCTAAGTACCACATCCAACCTTTCCTTAAACACCTGCAGGGACGGTGACTCCACCACCTCCCTGGGCAACCCGTTCCAATGCCCGACCACCCTTTCAGAGAAGAAATTTCTCCTCATCTCCAATCTGAACCTCCCCTGGTGCAACTTGCAGCCATTCCCCCTTGTCCTGTCACTAGTTATCTGCGAGAAGAGGCCGACCCCCAGCTCACCACAACTTCCTTTCAGGTAGTTGTAGAGGGCAATAAGGTCTGCCCTGAGCCTCCTCTTCTCCAGGCTAAACAAGCCCAGTTCCTTCTGACAGAATGATAACATCTGGTTTTCGTCTCAATCTGTCTTTTATCCATTTCCATAAGCATTCAAGTTACTGTCTCCAAACACTACTGTCCTTCACCTGAGCTTGCAAAAGGCAGTAGAACCTGATAGGTCTGGCCAGAAATAGCTCATATGAAGGTATCGTGCCTTTGTACCCCACACAGTAACACAAAATTCAGACTGTCTGGTTTTTATTCATTGAGTTTATTCTCATTCATCCTTTTCAGTTTTTTGTTTCTCAAGTGCTTCTTCCATTTCTGCAGTCTTACAATGTATTATTTAGTCTCTCCACCATAAACAAGCCATCAAATTTTGTCTTTCCTAGATTTAGGATAACTTCTAAATAATATTACATCTCTCTTAATTTATTACAACAAACCAATTATATACAGCATCATGGCAAATAATCCCTTCTGCTGTTTCAGACTTGTAGGCAGTTCATTCCTACTCGACTTCAATTTGGTTCTACCTTTTTGTCAGTTAAAACTAATGAAGAACACAGCCCCTTCTTCCCATCCTTACAGCATTTAATTTTATTTCTTTTCTCCTTGTTTTAACCCAATAAGCTTCATGTCTTTCCCTTCAAGACAATAGAACTCACAATATCTCAGGTCTCGCATTCACCATCTTCTCTAGCACAGCAGTCCAGCAGGAACAGAGATATTCAGCCTTTGTTTCTTACAACCCATTCAAATGAGTAATTTCATGCAATGGCATGCAACCTCACTGCTAAGCAAAGTCAGATCAGCATCCTGTTTTTACTAGCTAGCTCTTCACTCTTTCTGAAGGTGGTTGAACTTCTTCCAATAAACACTCATTTAAGAGAGGCTTATATTAAAGTAAAACTTTTTTTTTAATCTCATATTTTTCCAAGAAATTGAAAACATGAAAATTGAATTTGTCATCTCACTCTCTTGCATTGTATTTTTTTCAGTAAAATACTGGAGAAACAGGCAAACAAGGTAGGTAGAAATGGGTGTGGAAAAAAAAACCCAGCTTCTGTAAAATCACAACTGAAAACTTTTGGCTGTATAAGCAACCATTTTCCAGACCTGTGAAATAAGAGAGCTGAATATTCACAATCATTTTCCTCTATTTTTTTTACTAGATCTAAGAGCTTTCTCTGGACCTTAGGCAATATAGAGGCATGCTTTGTAATCCACTGTATTAGTTAATTCTCGTTTGCGTACAAACAGTTTCATTTATAACAAAATGTATCCCTCAGCCTTTCTAAATGCAAATCATACTTGTTATATAAGAAAAACCCATGCTACAGTCAAAATGGCCAGAAAGACAGGCCAGATAGTATTATAAAGTTACTCTATTTTCACTGGAAATGGTTGTGCCTGGAAAATCAAGAATAGATTTTTTCAAGAATCAGCCCGTTCCTAGGTCTGTGGCAAAGACATATATTTCCCTTTAAAAAAAACTTTTTTTGACTAAATGGCATGTAACAATGTAACGTTTGTAAGAGATTTAGAAGAAAAACATGGTGAAGTCAAACCAAAGTGGCAATTTCAGAGCACTTGTGTGCCCTGAAAAGTGGAGAAGGGTGCCAAGTTCCCCAAGTCAGCTGCTGGCCTGGAGGGAGGATAACGCTGCCAGTGGGATGTGCTGCCTAAACCAATACGCTGTCCTGAGAAGGAGGGCGAATTAGCCCACGGTCAGCACTGTGCTAACTCCTCTACCCTTGGGACTGGCGTTGGCACCTGCAGGGCACTGTCCTGCAGGGTATAGATGCACTACTTAGCTCGCAGCCGACTTGGAAAGGCTAACATGATGCTATTCTGGAGGGAATGGGTATGTGCCAACCTACCTGTAGAGCTGTCCACCAAAATTTTGAAATACATGTATTCAGCCATCTCACTTGAATCCCATAACCTTGATGTGATACCACAACTCTAATAAGTCCTAGTTCACTTGAAATTATATGTATGTTCCTAATTCTTAACATATCTTTTGCTAATTCCTAATTTCCTAATTCTTAACATCCATTTGCTGAAGAAAATGTATCGCCTGAAAAATGGATGTTAAACCAGAAAGACACAGGCCAAAAAGTACAGATTTTATAGCTCAGTGAAAGTATTTAAACCAACTCTGTGTTCCTCCTGACAAATATGCACGTCTTGGCAACATTCATACCTTTTCTTAAATTTTGTATTTTGGCTAAGAAGGAGAAAGTTCTAGCATTTGTGTTTGGAAATCTGAGAATGTATTTGACACTGGGACCAGCAGCACCAGCCCAACCAAGTACTTCTTACGGTTTTTAAGGATCCAATCTCCCATCCTTATCACAATCATGACAGGACCAAACAAGCAAATTAAATTTATAAAAAGACATATTAACAGAATTGTCTACTAACTACTGCATCTGCAGCTTCTAGTCTCAATAAACAACGTGAAGCTTTGCAACTACAAAAACATGAAAGCAGTTGTCCTATGTGGAAACGGAGGTACTCTGCCAGGTTTCTTGCCAAGTTTCACATTGGCCAGGCTGTTCTGCAAGTGTCCTTAGCCAGGAGGACATTGTCCACTGTTGCATACTTAGGTTGTCAATAGGTGTCAAGTTTGGGATGTCCCCCTTGGCTTATTTACAGACTATTATGGTGAGAGACTGAGGGTGCACAAGAAATTTCTCTTCCGCAGTCAGTCTCCCTTACAAGCCAGAAGGACTGTCTGGGGTAACTGCTGAGTGTCCCTGCAGTTACCTTTCATTTTTTTCTTTCAGTGAGTCTGTTCACCCACTCTTACATACCAATTCAGTTTTCCAGGCTCTGTATAAAGTCCCTTCTAAAAAAAAAGAATGAGCCTTTGGTGGTTTTCCTGTCTATTTTTTCTACTTGCTAAGTTGTAGCAGCTCCTTATGGTGCAGGTTGATATAACTGTGTGTGATCCTGGTCTCATCCCTTGACACTTACAAATTCAGTTTTCGCTTTTGTCCGGCTGTTTTCCTCAAGGTACCAAGACTCTTCTTCATTGACCATATTCATGTGTCTGGATTGATTCTACCAGGAAAAAAATTGTCTGTAAATCAAAATGGTGTTTCTTGGGAAGAAGAGGAGTAGACAAGGGAGTGACAGCTCTCTAGGAAAGTACATGCATAAAGATCTAATGTAATGGCATGAAGAAAAAACACTGTGGTTTTAACTTTCTCCTTAGCCCCCTGCACATTTTCCATACAACTAGAGTGCTTTGTGTCCCCTTTCACTAGCATGGGATAAAATAGTGCATGGCTCTGAGAGGTGGAGTTATTTAAAACCTGAGCCTGCAAGCTTGGTTTGTTCTTGTCTGTTTTGAAAACGATATTTTTCAGGAAGGACAGAGAATGTTCCATTCTTATGATAAAGACAGGAGTCAAGAGGAATATCTGCTTCCACCCTCTGAGGTTTCCTTGTCTGATGAAGAAGCATGAGCCACAGAGTATGTATGAACAAATTCAGAAAGATAAACTATTCTTCACTCTTTTATAATAGACTATCCTCTGGCTTTAGCATATGGCCAGGATATCACACAGAACAACAGTTTCTTATTATAGATTAGGAACAGCACTGAGCCAACTGCAGTTTCAAATCCATCTGCCCATACGAAAATAGTTTCTCACTGGGATCTTCCTTCTAATGCTGAATTATTTCTGCCCACAAACCCCTTCTTCCCAAATGTCTTCGGAAACAATGCACTTTTTAAAAGAACATAACTAAAAGGAACAGAGAGCTCCCCCTACCTAGTGTCCTAGAGTGGCCTGGCATTAAGCACGAGGTCCACAGTCCTCCCAGATCCCGTTGGGATAACTTTATGATGCGTATCGCCATTGTGTGGATTCAGTATTCTGTGAATATCCATATGCAGCCTTTCTCCTGCAATCAGATTTGTCAGAGCAGACTGTAGTATCTGTGCAGAGCCCCTCTGTAGCCTGTGCATTCACCAACATTGCAAGGATCTGTGGCCTTCCCTGGATCTGGACACACTGGGCCATTTCCTAGTTTTCCATTGTTCCTCATGCCAGACTTCTGTTTTTAACGAAAAAAACCCCAACTTTGTGCTAGATTTTTTTTTTGTGCTGTTTTTTAATTCCCCAATCTCACTGTTGTGTATTTCTTTGCTTATTATTTTTCCCATCTTCCCTTTTACTCTTCTCAGCCAAATGATTTTCCTATGCAAAATTCTTTTTTTTGTGTAATAAAATAATAAATCCACCATCTTCCCAGTCTTGTTTAATCCTTATCAGCTCAAAACTAACCATATTTGCTTCTGACAGAAACAGCACTTCTGCAATTTGTCCTCAGGTGAAATATTCCTTTCCCCGGTTGCCTGATGAAAATGTTACCCTTAGTTGAAAAAGGAGAGGAGAGTGTGGGGTTAGGCAGTTTAACATGAGTGCTTTCTCTGTTGCATATTGAATTCAACACTGCAGATGAGGCACTGCACTGCAGCAGGTTTCCCAAAACTCACAGGATCCCAGCTCTCATCTCCCTTGGTCTTAGCTGCGTTTTGGTTTCACTCCACGCAAGTCTATGAGGCTACCCTGACAAAAAACTGGGATGACAGACTGGAGAATCAGGTCTATACTAATTTTATTTTTGTAAAACAAAATCTTTTTCTGACTCAGATCAAAGCATTCAGAATTGTTTCTAGCCATTCTCCCAAATGATTCTCTTCAATTCTGAGCCTGCCGCTGAAGTACCAGAAGCAGGATACCTTGTACACAGCTCAGGCACTTCCGTGCTCCGGCAGCATTTTAGTGAAATTTGCTTATTGTACAACATTCCCAGAACGGAGAAAAGCCTTTTGGACAGGCAAAAAATGGAGCTCTATAAGCTGAAGTGGGCTGCATGAAGTTTCTTACTCATAGCTAAGGAACTAGTGGGAAATTGAGACGGAAATCAAATACTGCTTTAACAGGTTAACTACCTATGTAAATCATAGCTGATCATCACTCATTTATTCAAGAGTATCTCTTAAAAGATCCTCGGACTTTCAAAAAAAAAAGCTAGAGATGAATCATAGGCTCAGAGTGCTTTTTGTTAATTAAATCATTGTCTAGATAGACATTACAGATACATGAAAGAAGTATGTGGTTTATGTTTTCCATTAGCTGTTGAAATGCTTCTTGGGCAGTGACAGGAAGACCTGTGAGTAAATAAAAGTAAATTGCTGCAGACTGTATCTTTCTGTAATGCTGATTTACATAAGGTTGAATTCTGCTGCTGTGACAGGAGTCACAAAGCTGATCACACTGACATTCCTTCAGGTAGAAGGTGGCATGCACCCTGTATTGCTCCTCTCAAGAAAGATGCAAGCAATACATGGCCTCAGGAAGAAACTCCGAGGATGGAGAATTTTGTTTGTGTTCTTCCCTACTGAATACACTCAGGCCTTTCTAGCTGCAGCTACATTCAGTGGTGTCTGCAGTCTTTTTCAGCTGTGGATAGTCTCACTAACCTAAAGACAGTCAACTTTGATATATCTAATATAACTCAAATAAAACCTTCTGGCTTTTCTTTTTTCTTTTTTTTTTTTTTTAATCTAAAGCGCTTAACTAACAACAAGTTTTGAAAATGACATGTTGCTGAAAAATATTAATTAAAAGAATGATTACATTTCCTCCATGTTGGGAACACATCTTGAGACATTTGGCAAGGCATCACGCAAAATGCAGGACAATGAATGCTGTGGAGGACTTCCCACCTTCTCTGGGGTGGTTCTTCTCCATCCAGAGTCACTGTGTTGGTCTCAGCCTTTGCTGCATTGGCCTAAGTAATTAGGGGATATTTACAAAAGAGATGACCCCCCCCTGAGACTGGAAGACTTTTTCCTCTGGCTCCTACCCCTCTTAGTAAGAACTGAAATGTAGAGTTTTCATGGTGATTACCCAGATCTAAACTATGCTTCCACATCTTCAAGAAAAGGTATCAAACAAAAATCTCCAGGCTTCCCCATTTCCCATCAAAACAGCTGAAAACATCACAAATTTAGTCTCATCATCCAAAGAAATGAGGTTAAACAATCACGTGGCCTGTGTGCTGCAGGGCAGACCATCCTTTCCCCTAGTCATTACTCACTGCGGTTACCTATGCTAAAGAAAAGTAATGTAGGGGAAAAGGTCACAGAGATACTCTATTCCTACAAACGTGAGAAAATAGGCAGCCCTTAGATTTGCGTGAGTGATGCTCAGTGCGTCAGTATTGGGACATACATGACTATTTACTGTGAAGATTTATAGGACATAAAGAGCGGATTGGAGAAATTTGCCATTGTGAAACTTCCACAGTACAACCAGCTGAAAATGTACTTAGATATGTACACGCATGGCAAATATCAGTTTTAACTCAAGAACAAAGGTGGGTTCTGAGTTTGATGGATGCAGCAAGGAAGAGATCTGGATCCCCAGCATGCAGGTTGTTAGCCATACAATCTGTAGCTGGATTCTGCTGGGACCAGCCTTTGGGAGGCTTCAGACCCATAATTTCTGGAGTCCTGTAGTCTCCCTGGGTGATGTCCCTTTTAAAAAAGAGGTCATTGGAGCCATGTAC
Source organism: Psophia crepitans (assembly GCA_013399095.1). Taxonomy (NCBI): domain Eukaryota; kingdom Metazoa; phylum Chordata; class Aves; order Gruiformes; family Psophiidae; genus Psophia; species Psophia crepitans. The sequence continues at coordinate 63,005 of VWZZ01006589.1, read as the reverse complement.
TTAGGAAAAAGAAAGTAAAACAGAGACAGAAAAGGTAAATATTCTCACCTCAAAACTTGTTGACACGGACCCTCCTGTATTTCACAGAATCCCAGAACAGTTCAGGTAGGAAGGGACATCTGGAGGTCAGCTGGTCCAACCCCTGTGCTCAAGTAGAGACACCTAGAGCAGGCTGCCCAGGACTGTATCTGGGCAGATTCTGATATGCAACCTCTCTGGGCAACCTGTTCCAGTGTGTGAACTAGAGGAGTTACTTCTTAGGCTGTGTGTAGATTTTGAAAAGCATGTTCAAGTTTTCTCCACAAGGATGATATAAGGAGGTTTGTGGCTTGTTTATCAATACTTCAAAGTACTCAGAACCATACTCTACAAACCCGGTTTATCCTGGCTGGCAATATTACAACCATTTTTACCAGCTTTTCAGGGTTTCATATCAAGTTCTCTCAATTATACATCTTTTGCCACTATCTGACCAACTAGTAATTTTTTAGACACTGATCTTTCTCCTTTGTGATTAAATCCAGCCATTAACAAAAGATTTGTCAGAAGAAGGTGTGAAAAATTACTGATCTGGACAAAAGCTAACAAGAACATTTCTTGAACAGTTAGAATAAAGTACAAGGGAACTGTAAATGTCAGTCTTCTGCTAGATGAAAATAATTACATCCAGCAACAGAAGAACTCGATGATCCTTACGGGTCCCTTCCAGCTCAGGATATTCTATATACTCTTGCCCATTTGTTTTAATGCAAGGTCTGAAAGAGCAGTACAAAGCATATGCTATTAATCTAGATTCTTACATTCCCTGTATGTTTAAGATCTTGGTGGACCTTCTCAGTATGAGACAGCTCGCCCCCTGCCTCATCAGCTGTCATGCTAGAGTTGTGTGAAGGGAGCCCTTCACTCCAGCATCTTCCCAGCCTGATTCCAGCTCTGTTTCATCTTTTTCTCCCTCTTTGTGCCCCCAAGCATTCATAATACCTCTTACTCCTGGGGCTATCTACATGTTCTCGTTGCTTGGAAACCATTTTTGAATGGCTACACAGGATTCAGGAAAACTTGTCTTCAATAATTCTCCCACCTCCTTTCTCATAGTGGAGTACTGTTTTAAGCACTGAAAGTAACACTTTTTAAATTTCATTCTCATTATCTTTAATGTGGTTCTTAGGTTGTTCTCTGTTCTTACAAACACCACACTTACTTGCCTACTTTTTTTTTCTTTCCTTTTCTTTCATCTTTATCCTCCAATGTAACTTTTAGTGCCACAATTCTGTAACATCCTTCTAAATCAATGCAACTGAAAGAGTCATCACAGCCAGAGCCCTGGAAGCAGGCTTTGTCTGGAGGTACAATGCAAAATCACAGAGGGTCTGTACTCCTGAAAACGTCAGACGAGGATAAATAAGACCTGCTCCCTTCATTCATGCTAACTTGATGCTGCTGTCAAATGAGGAGGAACTGCAGGGCCCTGCCCAGCTCTCCTGCAGCTGTGAAACAAGCATGATGAGGTGTTACCTGATTAACACCTGGCTGTAAAAAGATCAAAGCCTAAAATAGATAGCAGACCCATTGTGAGAGCCAAAATAAAGGCAGAAAAGAAACCTCTTTGTCCTCCTAATGACTTAGATGGCCAAAGTATAGCTCACCAATAACTTCGTAGCTACACTTTGCTTTTTATGAACAACAGATGCTTCCTTTGTACTGATTATCAATATTCTGATATGGAATAACCATATGTCTAATATGGGATCTTGTAATATACCTTGTTAAATCCATGGACAGACTGTATGTTTTCAAAATGACAGCATGCTTATTTCACTCTTTGGGACTCTTTGGGACTCTTGAATCTGTACCCATGTTTCTTTAACTCTTCTGGTCAAATATAAAATTCTTAATATTCTTTTACTCTACTAGTAGATTTCTGAGTCTTAGGGATATTCTACTTGATTGTCTAAAAAAAAATTTGGAAAAAGAATCAAATAATTCAAATATGGTGACTGGCCATATCCATTGAACTAACCTGTCTTAGGTAATCTGGATCATAAACAAAGTGATTGGTAGCTGAGCAGATAACTGTCCATTTAAAATGGCTGTGGAAATGTTTCTGGTTAAGGCCAAGGTTAGTGGCTATCATTGATTCTGTTGAAAGAGTACCATAGTCATTGTGTTCCTTCCTCATCATCCTAGCCCGGAGTCTGACCTTTCCCTGCATTCTGGCACAGGTCATTCTCTGATACTCCATAGTTACAACTGCTGAAGGATCTGCAGACAACAGACCTGAGCAAAGTTGTGTGGAAACATCTGGTTGTACTATGTGTTAGTGTAAGTCAGGGTTAGAACTCCCTCTCTTTAATGAACACCAAATTAGAGCCATACAGTTAATTATTTTTCTTGTGGGTATTTTATAGTACTCCAGAAACAAAACTGCTTTGTCAGCTGAAGCTTCAGAATTCAGCTTTAGATCACTTGAAAAATTTAGTTTGAAAAATGAAGCTGTTATTAGTGCTAAAACCAGAAGTGTGTTTGAAGCTGCTCAGTGTGACTACAGAGACCATATCCCTGCCTGGAGGCAGCTACGGCTTCAAGTGAAGACACGGCAAAATGAACAGTCACAAAGGGTCTCCCAGACATCACTTATGCCACCACATTTTCCATCCTGTAAGCTCTACTTCCATAATCTACAAGAAAATCAGATATGTGACTCTTCTGTTCTTTCCTTGGGAAATCATGTATGTCGTGCACTGCAGCAGAAGAGGAGGAAGCACACTAGAATCATAGAATCATTAAGGCTGGTAGAGACCTCCAAGATCATCTAGTCCAACCGTCCCCCTACCACCTATATTACCTACTAGACCATGTCCCTAAGTACCACATCCAACCTTTCTTTAAACACCCCCAGGGACAGTGACTCTACCACCTCCTTGGGCAACCTGTTCCAATGCCTGACCACTCTTCCTGAGAAGAAATTCCTCCTTATCTCCAACCTGAACCTCCCCTGACCTCCCCCTTGTCCTGTCACTAGTTATCTGTGAGAAGAGGCTGACCCCCAGCTCGCCACAACTTCCTTTCAGGAAGCTGTAGAGGGCAATAAGGTCTCCCCTGAGCCTCCTCTTCTCCTGAGACTAAACAAGCTCAGTTCCCTCAGCTGCTCCTCATAGGACTTGTGCTCCAGACCTCTCACCAGCTTCACTGCACTTCTCTGGACACGTTTCAGAGCCTTGATGTCTTTCTTGTAGCGAGGGGCCCAAAACTGAACACAGTACTCGAGGTGCGGCCTCACCAGAACCCTCGATACAGTAGGAATGCACTGTCATGACCAAGAAGGCCAATGATATCCTGCGGTGTATTTAAGAAGAGTGTGGCTAGCAGGTTGAGGGAGGTTATCCTCCCCCTCTACTCTGCCCTGGTGAGGCCACATCTGGAGTACTGTGTCCAGTTCTGGGCTCCCCAGTTCAAGAAAGATAGGGAACTACTGGACAGAGTCCAGGAGAGGGCTGCCAATGATTAGGGGGTTGGAGCGTCTCTCATATGAGGAAAGGCTGAGAGAGCTGGGTCTGTTTAGCCTGGAGAAGACTGAGAGGGGATCTCACCAGTACTTACAAATATCTAAAGGGTGGATGTCAAGAGGATGGGGCCAGACTCTTCTCAGTGGTGCCCAGTGACAGGACCAGGGGCAATGGGCACAAACTGGAACACAGGAAGTTCCATCTGAACATGAGGAAAAACTTCTTTACTCTGAGAGTGACAGAGCCCTGGCACAGGCTGCCCAGAGAGGTTGTGGAGCCTCCTTCTCTGGAGGTATTCAAAACCTACCTGGATGCGATCCTGTGCAACCTGCTCTGGGTGATCCTGCTCTAGCAGGAGGGTTGGACTAGATGATCTCCAGAGGTCCCTTCCAACCCCTGCCAATCTGTGAATGTCCTTCACCCTGCCATCTGAAAGTTCAAATCTCAGCAGCTCTGAAGAGTTCTTATTTCTACCACTCTTCAAGTGATTTTTTTTATTGTTACATCACAACTCTGTCTTGAAAGTGATGCTTTTAATATTAGATATATAATAGAGTAAAATTTGTTAAAAGCCATGAATTCAACCTTTTAAATTTGCAATAGGCACCAGTCTAGAAGCAGTGAGCTCTACAATAGATCTGAGAAGACTCAATGGTCATTGTGTTATTTTGGCTTAGTCCTGTGATCCTCTTACTTCTCTTACTTTGTCCACTAAAATTTTAAAAAGCAGCTGAATGCTCACATCTCAGTGTCGCATATGCTGGGGAAGGTGGGAGAGGGAGGGAGAACCATTTATTTAGCTGCCTTTATTCCCATGAGAACAACTAATCACGTGGGAGTAGAACAACAAGTTCTGCTAGGCACACAGAATCTGCTTATGAGACATCTCTGCATACTCTCGAGGTTTCATTAGCTTTAAGTGGTTTTTTTCCAGTCCTCCAGATCATTGTTATTTCAAACCCAAATTTATTCAAACTGGGGAAAGACGTATCTCCTGAAGTATGCCAACTTCAAGCTTGAGCACAAAATGTACAGTATGTTTTGGTTTTTTTAAACAGTTCAATGATTAAAATATGCATCAGTTACAAGAATGGATTTATGGTAAACTCATTCTTTCCATGCTGTAGGGAATGCTAATAATTAGTGTGCTTTCTGTCATCCTTCTAAGACATTGCCGAACTTGAAAATTATTACAGAGAAATCACTTTTCTATACTGGCTGTCTTGCAAAAATAAGCAGTTCTGTGTTTGTTATACTATCAAACACAAGAGTAACACAATAGCTACCCCCAATGGCAGCTTCATTAACTGCTATTTTTCTAAAGAAAATTGCTAGGATTTTCTCACCAGGGACTCAACAATCAAGGTCAAACATAAATACTTAGGCCAGTTTTAACAGCTGCATTTTCATGAAGATAAATTCCTTTTAAATGGTTTCACATTGAGTAATTTTTCGCTTTCATAATTCAGATTTTCCTTGCAATTTATCTTTTAATGCACAGCAGTGTTGTTCTTTTGACTGTTTTATTATCTTTTCCAAGTAGTGCACTTGGGCTAGTGTAAAGAATTGAGCCACATATTCTTCTCCTTACTGACTTCTCAGATTTGATATTTATACTTTATTGTGGCAAAAAAAAAGGTAGCTTGCAGATTATGAATGACAGGAGGTACTTCCATGTTACATTCTGGGCTTGCAAAGAAAACTGAAAGTGATGCTCTAATGTGGATAAGAGCTGTCTCCAGTTCTGTAGAATGTCCTGTTAGCTTCCGAGGCTACAGGTGCCAATAAACAAATAAAGATGTGGGGAGATCTTTTTTTACCCAGTTTTTAGTTTCTGAATTTTAGTAGGACAGCGATTTTTCTCATTGAGAAGTTAGGAAATTTTGATGGAAGTTTAAAATTTCCATTTTGCTTTAAGGAGAATTAAAAACCATCTTACATACATAGAAGTATATTTGGGAGCTTTACTACTAATTGAACCAGGGTAAGAAAAAATAAATAAGGAGAAGAAAAAGAAAGCAATATTCTGAAGTTTTAGAGTGTACAGTGCATGGGAAATAGTTTTGACATCACAAATTGAATGTCAAAGCAAGCACTGAGAAATAGGAAGAAATAAAGCAAAGGATTTGCAGCTAGTGCTTCTGGTGAAATGTGGAGGCCTTCATTCTATGGCTTTTTTGTGTTTTCTGTTTCCACCATGGCTGATTTAAGGCCTCATAAAAAGTGGCAAAATCTCAAATTTCAGTTAAGTTTAATCACTTGGAATTTAGGGGAAGTTCCTATAAATATTAATAAATGAAGTGTAAGACTTTACAGATTTTCTTTTTTACATGGTACATGAACTTGGATTTTTATAGTGTGTAGGCGTATTTTCCAGTCATATTCCTCACTGGTGTAAAGGAAAACTGATTTACGAGCTGCAACATGCTTTCAAAGTTAGTGTGCCATGAACCTCAGCGGGCAACTGCTACCCATCCCCTGCTGCCCTGAGCAGTTCTGTTACAAGACACGTTGCTTATACATTCACTAAAAACAACCACGATGTTCCTTCTAGACACATGAGAAGAATTGATCCTCCTCTGGAGGAGCAAAGACTCCAAGGTTTTAAAAAATACGAAGGCAGAAAAGGTGCAAGGGAATCTTTGGTATTAGGATCAATGATGAGAGAGGAGGGAAGGACTCTGTCTATAAAAGCCATCTGCACCCATTGGAGCAAACTTCCATCCCCAGCACAAGGTCCAAATCTGGGTATTGCCTTTGCTCTATAGCCATCATCCAAAACTCACAAATCACTGTCCTACCACTTTTCATCATTAACAGGAGGGGAAAAAACCTACAAAAGCCAATTTGCTTCTGCCATTCCACTGCTCTAGAAAGAACCCAGTCAGATGCTGAGAAAACTGAAATGGCACAGAGTGAATGGGCACAAGTCATCACTCAAATACACCAGCGCCTCTTGTCAGCTTCACCTGGATAGGCTTAGAGGGGAAGCAAAGCCTCTGCTAAAATCATGTGAGCTTTTTCGTCTGAGTGTCTGGGCTCATCATTGTCTATGGAAACAGGACACCCTCAATGATGAAGGCATCAACTCTAGTCCATCGCTCAGATGATCTTTCCACACCAAGCCTACTATTTTTGTTCAAAGGCTGGCACTACTTCTCAGTGTCACAGCTGGAAGTTCAACATAGCTGAAAATTCACCAGGTGGAAAACTAAAGTCTAAAGTTAATTGCTTATTAGCACAAATGCTTTTAGTGAGAACTTTGTAGATTGTATTATCCAACCACGTGTAAGAGCCTCCCAGATCACATTTCTCAATCAAATTTCTGCTAAAACTAGTTATGCTGATTGCAGTTTGCTTAAAGGACGGTTAAAGGCTGCTGGGAGGCCAGCATAACTATTGCTGGAATATATGCACTAAAACATCCAATGACTGGCAAAAATGCAACTGAAAGACACCAAATATAAAAAGGTGTCATCAGAAATCCCTGTTGGGGCATGGAAATTGTAGAGCAAACAGAGTTTTAATTTACCTGCATACATCAAAGCACTTGTAGATCCACAGAAAGATCCCTGCAAAGGCAGGTTCTCCTTGAGATCTGTCAACAGGGTCAGCAGAAACCTTGCCAAAGGTGGCCGCTCCTCACACAGCAATGTCCTTATAAGCAAAAGAAGCAGCTTGGTTCTGCTGAGCACATGTGTGTTCCTCATGTGGGGAGCAGGTCTTCTTCACAGTGTTTGTCATTTATCAAGAAAAATGGGAAAAGGCTCTGATGACACTTACGATGCCTCTGTGCCTCTGTTTTAAATTCAGAGCAGTCAGGGATTGTCCTGTCACTGACCTGGCAAGCACAACTTGGCTTCAGGTTCTTTTAGATGCTCAATACTGGAACTCACAGGGAGAAGGGAAAAAAAAGGAAAATAAGAAAAGGCATCCTTTTGAAGTGGAGGTGTCAGAGTTTTCATTTAAGCTCATCCATCCAGGCTGATACTTCCCAATAAAGATGCTGATGCCTAAACAGCAAAATGGCTTTAACATCCAAAAGAATGGAAAGGACTCTGAGCTCACCGCATAAAGATTTTCCTGCAAAGACACAGCAGTTCTAAATCCGTGTCACTGCCTTTTCCTGCTCTAATGAATTAACTCACAGAAGCGCTGCATTTAAGGAATTAGGTCTGACAAACCAGAATGTCCTATTCTTGCACTTACTGAAGACAAGAACAGAACTACCGCTCACTCTAACCGAGACAGGAATTCTCTGACAAATCAAGCTTAAATATCAATTTATATATGCAGCTGTTGCACAGCGACTGTGATGAGCCTATCTGCTGACTCAGGGAACAAAGCAGCAACATGAGCAAATGGCAGTCCATGGGCATGCCCTGGTTTTAGATCCTTTTCTGCCTTTACTTCCTTGCCCACTTCCAGGCTCATCCCAGAAATCTAAGGCACCTTGTGTCTTTTTTTTTTCTTTTCCAAGCCTTCCTATTTACAGTGTAAAGGTCTTCAAGTTTTAGACTCTGCCCTTTCACTGACACCTGCCCAATGTATTCGAGGACTTACTGCTGCAATACCAAGCCAGGGGGCTGTGCCTGGGTAGGGAACCGCAGGATTTGGGGTGTGCCGCGTGTGCGCTACCCACACCAGTTAGCCACATCCCGAGACCGAATACTTTCTCTTGACTCACAGCAATCCGTGGGCATGCAGCGTGCCTCACGAGTAGGCAAAGTGACAGCTCCGTACCCTGTGCAGCCAGGATCACAACAGACAGCGGCAGAGTCGGAAAGGGTGTAAGAGGACAGAAATTACAAGCGTGGAAGATGTTGTGATGGGCTTGAGGTTGTGTGTCCACTGTGGGAAGGAAGTGTTCAGGAGAGCTTGCAGGCACACATGTATGAGATTATTTTTTTCCAAGCGTATAACATAGGCTGATTTTGCAGTGCTCGTCATTCAAGGGTAAATTAACTTTTCCTTGGTAAAAACTGTAGAGGGTTCATATTTAGCCACTTAATTCATTCACTTAAAAGGGTAATTAATTCACAGATACCACCACTTCCTTCAGGCTACTTTTTAGCATGAAACTAATATTGCTGGTGCAGTCGAATAAGCAAAATCATTTCTCTGAACTGTTTTATTTTTAAGGTGGTTGGTGCAGAAATTGACAAACACCTGAGTCAGCCCCACACATCCCTGCTGGCTCTTTGGTCAACCTCATTTCATTATTTGTGTTCGTGCCTGGCTGCTACAGGACGTAACACCTCGCTTGGTCTGGAAAGCGAGCAAGCATTCAGAACACATTACTCACAGGCTGCAGCTCCTGGCAAAGGCACCTTCATGCCACATAACTCGCAGGTAGGGAACACTGCACAGTGACTGCAGCTTCCAAGGGAACTCCCCCAAACCCCTTGCCCCAAGTCCCACAATATAGAATCATAGAATCACAAACTTGTTTGGGTTGGAAGGGACCACAAGGACCATCTAGTTCCAACCCCCCTGCCATGGGCAGGGAGACCCTCCACTAGACCAGGTTGCCCAAAGCCCCATCCAACCTGGCCTTGAACACTGCCAGGGATGGGGCCTCCACAGCTTCTCTGGGCAATCTGTTCCAGTGCCTCACCACCCTCACAGTAAGAAATTTCTTCCTAATGCCCAATCTAAACCCCCCCTCTTTTAGTTTGAACCCATTACCCCTTGTCCTATCACTACATGCCTTTGTTAACAGTCCCTTTCCAGCTTTCTTGTAGGCCCCCTGCAGGTACAGGAATATACTGGATACCCTGTCTACATCTACAGGGCAAGATCCTACTTGGGCATAAGTGGGTCATGGACTGTGCCCTGTTGTTTTTAAGGATGAGAAGGACCATTACATTCTGGCAATTTGATTTTGTGCTTATCACAGAATGTGACAAATGGCCAAATTTTCCCTACTAAGTCTACTTTCTCCTACAGTCAAGGGAGAGGGAGGCTCCTGTAGATGGCTATAAACGCAAACTCCTTCAGTACTTGATTTATTCAGTCTCCTCTGATTGTAATTAGACCCTAATGAGAATAGCCCCACAAAGCTAATAACTTTTGCAAAGACTTCTTACACAAGCTTTGATGCCTATTATTGAGGTCAACAACCCACTGAACTGAACATTCATTTTAGAAAGGTATCTGTTCTTGAATTAAAGGCACCACAGATAAGATCATCTGATGTCTCTGTCTCAGCCGCTCACCTCACTTTTCTTCCTAGTCCCTGTAGGAAAATATTTTGGAAAAAATGGGACCCTGAAGTGCCTGGAACCTAAGGCATCTCATTCCGAGGTTCAGATGAGATGAGTCTACCTTAAGCAATGCTGACTATACCACTGCTTCTCTGCTTTCATTATCCCTTACATTTTATTTTATTTTTTACCTGGTAGGAGGTTTTTCCTGATAGTCACAGAACCACAAGAAAGTAAAATCTCACCTTTCATTAAGAGAGAGACAGAGAGGCTTCTAGCCAGTGTTTCTATGCAGAGATGCTCATAAACATTAACAACATGTTCGAGAGTATCATAAATGTGAAAAAAGTTAAAAATGCCAAGACACTTTCAAAATAATTGCAGGCCTCCATAATCTTTGAGCACTTAAGGTTGATAACACTGTAAATTACAGCTTCTGGCGCAAAGTGAAAGGAAGATTTTGTAACTTTAATGGAAAATGACACAAAAGATAAATAAAGATGATCTGGAACTTCTGTCAAAAAGTTCATATACAAGACAAACTATTCAGGAGAGAGGTGTCATATCTGAAATGTCTGCTTACACCATAAAACAGTCTTTCAGATCAAGCCTGAAAGGTAGATTAAGAAATAGTAGTAAGATGTTTCTGCCATCTGTCCTGATGGAAGGAAATGAGAAATATAGGACTTCATCAATATCCAAAAGCAACTCCAACACCTTGCAGTCTGCACATCAGCTAGAAGACAAGCATTTAACTTTGTGCTGAGCCTTCAACAAAGTCATTAAGGCATTATGTAGACCAAAAACCTCTTCCAGGCAAGTTCGCTTTGCAGCCAGTCATTCCTATCAACAGCCCATTTCCAGATCCACTCCACCTGGATGTCTAGACTTTCTTTCTCTCAACCCAAACACTAATCCTAAACCAAATCCTAAATGAACAACGTAGACTGGCCTCTTTCAAACCCACATCTCCACTCTGTATCTCATTTTCACTCTGCCATCTCTGAGCAGACAGGATGTTTACTTCCATGGAGGAGCTGGGAAAGCAAGCTGCACCATATCCAGGCTCAGCTCCATATTTCAATTGCCCCATGATAGTCACTCATCATACATCTGACACTGGCCTCCTCCCTGACATTTATACCAGCATCTTCAGTAGATCTTGTGTGTCTCCTTCAGTAGTCTTGTGTAAGCTCACCCTTCAAGCCTCAAGCTCCAGGTTTTTAGGACCCTGTTGTGTATCTACGTGCTCAGAGAAATAGAGTGCCTCAGTCCAGGCTTTAAGAGCATGGGACTACCTTAAAAACGTATTTACACAATATAAATATCTTCTGATAGGAAGGCAGGGACAGAGGAAGTGTTTCCAAGTCCACACCTTGAAAGTCATTAATTGGATTCACCAAAAGTCTTGTTTTTGAAGATTATTTTTTTTCTCTTCTATTTGGCATTGGTTTGTTATTCATTATCATGCACCTAGACTGTGTTTTCAGGACTTTTCCCTTGAATATGGGGATTAAAGGTGTTTTGAAATGCAGAAAGATATTCTTAGACACATCACTCCAGGAGACTGAACTTTAACATGGACATCATGTACTCAGAACAAAACTGTCACTTCCCATGAGTGCATTCATATACTCCCCAGTTATGATGGATCAGCAACGAAAGAAAGTGGAGAAGGCATTTCCTTCTCAGATGCAAAGCACTGGCCTTTCAGAAGTTTGCTTTAGTGGCAATAGCAAATCATGACCCTGAATTCCAGTAGAAATCTTTTTTTTTTTTTTTTTTTTAAAAATTGGTGTGTACTGGGTCTGTCTGGGATGGGGTTAATTTTCTTCATAGCAGCCCGTATCGTGCTGTATTTTGATTTTGTGACTGAAACAGGGTTGATAATACACCTGTGTTTCTGCTATATCTGAGAAGTGTTTGCATAGTCTCAAGGTCTTCTCTGTTTCCCACTTTGCTCCCCCGGGGAGTAGGCTGGACAGGTGACACAGATTGACCAAAGGGATATTGCATGACACATAATGTCATGCTCAGCAATAAAAACTGAGGAGTGAGTGGTTTGAGGAAGGTAGTTATTGCTTGGAGACTGCCTGGGAATCCATCTACTTGTGGGAGATGTTGAGAAACAGCCTTTGCATCACTTGTTTGGTTTTTTCTTCCTCTTTCCTTAGTTTATTGAACTGTCTGCCTCAACTCATGAGTTTTCTCACTTTTGCTCTTCATATTCCCTCCCCCATCCCTCTGTGGGGGCAGGTGAGCAAGCAGCTAGGTGGTGCTTAGCTGCTGGCCAATGTCAAATCACCAGAATTGGGATCAACTTGAGCCTGGGAAAAACATAGTTCCTTCACAGTCTCCACTTCCAATGATGATTTTTGCCTCCAAAAGATCTCTGAAATTGTCCAAAAGTCAAAAAGTTCTGGTTTGTGTCTGTTCACATGCTACTGTCGAATGCAGGAATGTGACCTCAACTAGTGTGGGAGACAAAGTCTAATACATAAAACGTGGATGTGTGCAGAACATGAATCCAAAGACACGAGTAAACAGTGTGTGCTGTCTGCTCATCCCAGCTACATGTGGGTACAGAAAGTTGAAGAAATACTTATAAAAGATTAGAGTTGTATCACACAGTCCACACTAAATGAGTTGATGCTACAGTAGGGGAACTCTGGTATGACCAGATCCATGGAAATAAATGGTTGAGTATCATGGCTAGACCATGACAATGACCTGTACTAGTGGAGTCCCTCTAGTGTGCCAGGATGATACTGATGAGGGTTGGTCTTATTCTTGGCTTCACTTTGGACTTTGTGGAAAATCCAAGCAGATCATTACCTGCCTTAGCTGCTTACAGCCACAAACTGTGGGCAGTGGTCATAGCCTCCACTGCACACTGCTTTGATGCCCTTGCTGAAGTGCCCTGGGCATCAGGAGCTCACCTAGAAAATGACTGCCACGCATTTATGGCAGACAACGGTGCCCTGGCCCAAGGTCTTGCTGGCCAAGCGGACCCTGAGGAACTGCCAGAGTGGTGGCAGCAGTCACAGGGCGGCCAATGGAGGAGGTCAGACCCCACAGAGGGGATGGGACAGAAGGGCCTGATGAGGCAGCCCCTCAGGGGGACTGCGAATGTCATTGGAGGCACCAACCCCCACATGGAGGTGGCAACGGGAGGTCCTGGCGAGGGCCATGAAGGAGGCAAGGGCTGCAGGCAGCAGTTCATGCAGCTGGCGGATGCAGGGCACTGCCAGGGCCTCCTTGGGTCACCACAGCCAGGGCCAGGCAGTGATCTGCACTGGGACAGGCAGTGACCCACACTAGGGCCAGCACTCAAGGTCAGGGAGAACAGGAGGTCATGGGGGCCTCTCTGTGGCCAGCGTAGGGCACTGGGGAACAGGCCGAGCACCCCGAGGTCACCATACTGGGGCCCATCCCCTGGCTGGCAGCACCAGCAGTGAGACACCGGCCCCGTGATGTAAGCTGGCCTGCATTTGGAAGGATTCTTTTGCTCTCTGCGTAACAAAAGTAAATGAAATGCAAGATCCGTGTACCACGATGTCACCTTTCTACAGCCGAGCTCTGCTGGACTGGCACAACCTGTTATGAAGAAGGGCCCTGCGCACTGCCTCACGTAGCGGCAGTGAGGAAGGACGGGTCACTTGCTGCGCATGGAGGTGAAGGGTTTGCTACTTCTTCTGGATTGAGACGCGTGACAAAATCGGGTGTGCGCTTACTGAGAGCTGAAAGCAGAGACTCTTCAAGCAATTTTATCTCGATCCCTCAATATCTAAACTGTGTCATTTACACGGCACTTCAGCTGTGACCGCATGTGACCACATAGAGTTTACTGGTGTTTTTCCCTTAATCGTGGCTGATGCCATCTCATCAGAAAAGCGCAGCAACAGCAACATCTAGTGGCAAGTGAGATGGTAGCTACACCTGAGCAGAAACCAACTCCAATAGGTTATAAACCAGACACAAATGTACAAGAATAGAATCATAGAATCAAAGAATTATAGAATGGTTTGGGCTGGAAGGGACCACAAGGATCACAGAATCACAAGGGTTGGAAGGGACCTCGAAAGATCATCTAGTCCAACCCCCCCTGCCAAGGCAGGGCCACCTAGAGCACATCACTCAGGAAATCTAGTTCCAACCCCCTGGATCATCTAGTTCCAACCCCCGTGCCATGGGCAGGGACACTCTCCACTAGACCAGGGTGCCCAAAGCCCCATCCAACCTGGCCTTGAACACTGCCAGGGAGGGGGCAGCCACAGCTTCTCTGGGCAACCTGTTCCAGTGCCTCACCACCCGCACAGTAAGGAATTTTTTCCTAACGTCCAATCTAAATCTCCCCTCTTTTAGTTTATACCCGTTACCCCTTGTCCTGTCGCTGCACTCCCTGATAAACAGCCCCTCTCCAGCTTTCCTGTAGGTCCCCTTTAGGTATTGAAAGGCCATGATGAAGTCTCCCCGGATCCATCTCTTCTCCAGGCTGAACAATCCTAGAATCATAGAATCAACCCCAACTCCCTCAGCCTGTTCTTGTAGGAGAGGTGCTCCAGCCCTCTGATCAGCTTTGTGACCCTCCTCTGGACTTGCTCCAGCAGCTCCATGTCTTTCCTGTACTGGGGACCCCAGAGCTGGACGCAGCACTCCAGGTGGAGTCTCACAAGAGCGAAGTAGACGGGAGGAATCCGCTCCCTCAGCCTGCTGGCCACACTATTTCTGATAGAAAGTAGTAACAGAAAACTTTTTCTGTAATAATTTGTATTTAGAAGTTTTCTCATATTTACACACATATGTAATATATAGAATATGCATATCTGAAATATAAACTAGTCTTAACTCTTCCTTTCTTTCACATGACTAACACTCTGTCATTACTTCAAACACCAATTGATTTGATGACAATATATTTGTATCTGAGTTAGCACTCTTAGATTTTAAACATAAGCCTAACAGCAGAATTTCAAGGGAAATTATATACATAGTTATGGTTTTGTTAGGTACTCAGGCAGTGAATAGTATGACGCTTGAAGCATGAGAGAAACACATGATGTATAATAACATTCAGGATTCCTGCAAGGACAGAGGTGTAACGTCTTCTCTGGGCAAAGTTCGAAACTATTAAAAATTTTTTTTCTCTTTTTATGTTCTGGCACTAGTCATGTGTTTATTATGTCAGACACCCATTGTTCAACACAGACAATTCTGTATGTAAAACAAGCAACTAATTTACATCTCATCTTTACCTTTGTACTGGGCCTGACTGGGATGGAGTCAACTTTCCTCAGAGCAGCCCATACGGTGCTGTGTTTTGGATTTGTGACCAAAGCAGTGTTGATAACACAGGGATGTTTTAGCTGTTGCCGAGCAGTGCTTGCACAGCGTCAGGGCCTTTTCTGCTTCTCACTCTGCCCACGCATCGAGTAGGCTGGGGGTGAGCAAGAGAGTGGGAGAGGACAGAGCAGGAGCAGCTGACCCCAACTGACCAGCAGGACATCCTGTACCATGGAACTTCATGCTTGGCAGTAGAGGCTGCAGGGTAACCTTTCCAGGGCAGCCGCTGCTCAGAGACTTGCTGAGCATCGATCTGCTGGTGAGATGGAGTGATTCCCTTTGCACCACTTGTTTTGGTTATTTTTTTCTGCCTCTTTCTTTTACTTGTTAAACTGCCCCTCTCAATCCACAAGCTCTTTCCTGCCATTGCTCATTCAATTCTCTCCCACCCCACTGGGGATGGGGAGTGAGAGCACAGTGGGTGGCTGCTTGATTGCCGGCCTGCACCAACCCACTACAACCAAGCATTCTTTTGTTCATACTCTGTTTTAAATATAAACATTACATTGTGTCCAGAACTGCCAAGTACAATATTTCTCAGCTAGACCCTGGAAAAAATAAAGGAAGATTTTTTCCTTCACAAACAGGAAAATGTATCAGTTTAAAACTCACAAGGAAATATCTGTTATAGATAGATATAGGTTAATATATGCAGTTAGACAAAGACAGCCATTCCAATACCTGTCTCTGTATGGTCATACAGAATTAAAAAAACACTGTTATCGTACTACCTTTGGAGGATTTGGATTTACAGATTCACAGATTGGCAGGGGTTGGAAGGGACCTCTGGAGGTCATCTAGTCCAACCCCCCTGCTAGAGCAGGATCACCCAGAGCAGGTTGCACAGGATCACATCCAGGTGGTTTTGAATATCTCCAGAGAAGGCGACTCCACAACCTCCCTGGGCAGCCTGTGCCAGGGCTCTGTCACCCTCACAGTGAAGAAGTTTTTCCTCACATTGAGATGGAACTTCCTGTGTTCCAGTTTGTGCCCATTGCCCCTTGTCCGGGGCCCCTTCCTCTAGGCATCCACCCTTTAGATACTTGTAAGCATTGATCAGATCCTCTCTCAGTCTTCTCCAGGCTTCTCCATTTGTCCTTGACCATCCCAAAACATGCACTGTAGTACTGTTGCATGACCCAGCTTCTGGTCTCTATACCTTATTTGCAGCTGCATATAGGCATAGCATTCTAAATATGGTATAAGATAATGCTCTATTCAGCCAGAGCTAAGTGATGGCTGAAATTAGAGCATCTGCATCCTATGCAACGAGTCTTATTCCATCCAAAGACCCTGATCTGAAAGGCTGAGCCAACACCTTTGAGAGATGGCTTGGGGAATAATCTATAGAGTCTATATCTGGATAGTGCCATTCAATTATCTTTGCACTTTAAAACAGCTCAAAAGAGACAGGTCTGTTTTTCTCCCAGAACCTTCCAGATTTCCCCATGCAGTCACAAGGGTTCACAGCTGTACTAAAAACTTAGAGCTCAGCACTGGTGGGGTATAACTCTCTTTGAAAGAATCTCCAGCTTGAACTGAGGCAATACCTCAAAACACCCAACTCTCTAGTTAAAGGAAAGCCTGATGAATGTTTACATTGCAGTGTCACACACTCAGAAGTGTGGAATGTCAAAATTAAGACAATTTTTTTCTTTCAGAACTTGGACACCAGGACTTGACAAGGAAAAAATCCCTACTTTTTATACTAGTTGTACACTTTTTATTCTCTGCTATGAAACTACACCAGTTGCTGCAGCCTGCATTAGCATTCAAGCCACAGGCACAGGTACTCACTTACCACCACCTCCTCCAAATGCTTCCTGTGCCAGGCATCTGGGCTATTGCTATCCATACTCCACCAACTGGCTCAAAGAAATAGCAGATGGCAAGTGACAGAGAGATCCCTGATGGATAATTAGATCCTCCACTACTTCCCTCTGCCTCACAGCTGCTACTCCCTGGGCTCTCAAAAGTGTTACCAGTGCAGAAGCATCACTGCACTCCCAACAGTTATCAGGCTGGGCTGTAAAGTTCTCTTTTTCAGAAATTAATCTGTATTCCAAAGGAAATACAGCATCATTTTTCACACCAGCCTCCCCTGCACCTTCCTAGTGTCTTGTCTGCTCTGTGTACCTGTCTCTGGACACTGCCCTGCCCTTGAATAAATCACTCACCACCAAAGCTGCCATTCCACAAGATTATCACAGTGAAAGCCAGTCTGAACTTGTGTTCCTCTAAGTCCATTTCCTCATCCATGAAACTATTTGGATGAAGAACATTTTCCACAGATGAGGTGATCCACAGCAAAAGGCCACCTTGACCCTTCATCCAACTTCTGCTTAGAGAAAAACCATCTTCAGGAGTGAGTTTCCCCCCAGAAACCTGGTATTTGTAGGCTATTCACATCTAGAAATCCAGTGCCGAAATCCTAAAAGGATAAGTAAGATTGTGCTTATTCCTCTAATAACAAACCACACTGCTGACCCCCTAAGCATTCAGGCTTTTTGTGAGTGCTGCTGTACAGCTAGCACCAATGTTTGTCACAGACTGTAGCAAAGGAATGAGAAATATTTAATTTGTTAGGGTCTGGGGCTTTTTTGTTAGTTTTTTTTTTCATTTCCCACATCAACTGTCATGGATTGTCCCTTCATTCCTAACCTTCAGGACAGAACTACAGGTTCAAAAGTGACCAGTCATGAGGAGTTAGCATTTACTCTGTGCTACGTCATTCCCCAGGGATCATGAGAAAAATAGAGCTCGCTACAGTCAACAGTTTTATTTTGCAGGAAGCAAAGTACAAATTAAAAATTGTCTTTGTTAGGTACCATGTTAAACTTGGAAAGAAAGGGGATAAAACCTGAAGCAGAAACTGAACACGTCAGTAAGTATAAGCCCTCCTTGGCACATTTCTTTCATGGGTAATTTCTTATGGAGCAGGTCTTAATTTATTTTTCCCATACTCAGACATACAATTGTATGTGCTCAACAGTCAGTAATTCTCCTGACAATGCATCAGCTTACAAGAGCTGCCTGCCTTAACTATAAGCTAAGTTGACGGCTCATCTCATTTTCCCACCTATGTAAGCAAGACGGCAACAGAAAGAAGAGAGATTTCTTTCCTAAAACAGCATCGTAGAGTTTTCCAGTCCTCTTGACTTGAATCTCTCGGAAGCCGGCTGCCTCAAGGAGCGTGCTGTACTCTGCTGCTGTTCGCTCTTTTCCTTCTGTCTGGACCAACATATTCATCGAATACAGTTGGGTTTCTAAAGGCCCGCTTTTGTCTTCATTCAGAAGGGATTCAACCAGCAGTACCCCACCGCCTGGTCCAAGAAAGAGGAATAAAACACACGCTGAGCTCTGAGAGGATGAGATTTTTTCCAGCCTAGTTCTCTGATCCAAATCTTTAGTTTCAGGAAGAAGCAGCCTCTGCGTTAAGGCACATTCCAGCCTCACAGAAGGCAATGAAAGAGCAAAGCATCGGAGTGTGCCTCTGCTTGGCTGCGCAGGTACTGACGTACCGGGGCTGATGGGGATGCTATGGCTGGGATGGAAATTCCCACTTGCCCCAGCTGAAATCCAGAGGAGCTTTCTGATTTTGCTGCGAACCCAGCTCCGTAGGCAGTGCTTTCAAAGCTGTGAGGGTTCAGTGTGATGCTTCACGGGATTTTTACAATGATGTATACGCTTGTCTAACAGCGCAGTGTTATGGCATATATCTGATGTTTCATTTGGAGAGTAGTTATTTTATAACAAAATACCACAAAACACTTATGTGTTAATCCTTAGGAGAAAAAATGCCTTTTAAAGAGCTCACGTAATTGTCTCATGCAGAGATTTTATTTTCTTGAAACACATAAGCTCAAAAAGATGACAGCTGAACCTGCAGCACAAAGCCACTGCAAAGTCTCTTCCCTTGGAGAAGGCTGAACCTCAGCAGAAGTGCGCAGGGAGCCCTCACAGCCAGACACACAGACACAGAGTTCACAAGAGCAGAGACAAAGGCTGATGAGATGTAAGTCCAGCCTAATGGTGACATGCTAAGTGGCCCCTGGAAACAAAGCCCTGGGAATCACAACTTTGGCATTTACAGCGTGCAAGGGGCCACTGCAGACTAGCCTCCCTTGGCTGCCTCTCTCCACAGTTAGAAAGATGGGAAATGAAAAACAGAGCCACTAAACCAGGCGCTGGGGAAGCAGTGATGGAACCCATGAGGGAACCTGACACATCCCATGAACCCTGGCAGCGCTCAGCAGTGCTGGGACACATGGTGTAAGAGGCTGCAGTCTGTCACTGACTGGAGGGGAGGAGGGAAAGTTTCTCACCAGAAGAATGTTTTGAGTGAGAAAAATGCCAGACCTGCCACGTGTGCAAGGGGATAAGCCACTACTCACACAATGAGACTCTGTAGAGAGAAACATTCAGCGTCCTAATGCTCTCACCACTCTCACATTTCTCTTCTTAACCCAACCAAGACAGTAAAACGCTCTCTTTGTTGCTGACAAGATTCTGAGTTATGTCCTGCTTTCCATTGCTATACCCATCATATATCATAGGAGTTATTTTTCTTTTCAGAGCTTTTAAAAGAAAACAGTTTGGAGAACTGTTAAAGAAGATCTACTGACACTCAAGCCCAGGTCACACATCTGCCTGAAAGGGGAGAGATAAATGAACCAAGAACATCTCCAGCACATTTGCCCCATATTGAGTTCTGGCTAGTCATAAATTTCAGCATTTGTTTTCAGCATTAGTTTAATTTGGACACATTAATTTTTACATCTTTCTTATACTGTGGAGCCCAAAACTGCACATAGTAAGCAAGATGAGGCTGCACCAATGCTGAGTATAGTGGGACAATCACTTCTTTCAACAGGTTGGCTATACTGTGCTTAACACATCCCATGATACCATTGGCCATGTTGGCCACCAGGGAAATTGCCGACACATATTGAGCTTGCCACCAATTAAAGTCCCCAGATCCCTTTCTGCAGGGCTGCACTCAAGCCTCTTTTATCCCAATTTCTAAGTACATCCAGGATTACACAGTCCCAGGTGCAGAATCTGGCATTTGTCCTTATTAAATTTCACATGGCTGGTGATTGCCCAGTGCTTTGATCTATCAAAATCTCTTTGTAAGAGCTCTCCACCCTCAAGGGAATCAGTGGTTCCTCCTAATTTAGTATCATCAGCAATATAATTTATTATCTTTGGCAAGTGATTTGGTAACATCCATGAGAGGGAAGACTCTCTTACCTTCAGTGAGAACATGGTTGAGATTCCTTCTCAAAAACATGACATGAATGTGAATTTTGAAAGCACTGTATATTGTGAATGAGGAAAATTAAAACTGGAATTGAATAGAGGAATTTTATGCAAACGCACATACATACAGGAAAACACCATCAGCAAACATCAAGGAAATTGAAACTACCGCCTGTCTGCCTTAATGATATGCTGTCTGGAAGAGAATCATTATAACACACTCTGTATTCACAGTCCCTTCCATCTGAAAAGACCTAATATACAAATGTTATCAAACTCATCCTGCTGCATGGTAAATTTGGGAAAGATGATAATTGAAAAATCTTGTTCTTTGCATGGTATGATGGGGGGAGAAAAAGGCAAGTGAAGTCAGCCCTCTGTTTCTCAAACTGCAGAAATGAAAAGTGGGAAGAAATACCACCACCAAAGGAACCTTCCTTTGGTGGAACATTTGAAACACTCAGACAGCAAGCCCCCAGCTATAAACCCCTATGTTATTAAAATTTCACGCAGAGAAAAGGTCTACTTATCCAAGCCTCCAAAGGTCAGTGGCTTCTCAATAAATGTTCAGTCCATCCTGAGGGCCAGATCTGCCTCGTATTTTTTTTTCCCTTTCAGACTTCTGTGCTGCCTATTCCAAGATTAAAGTCAGTGTAGCATTAGGATGCCTTATTATGTACTGTGTTCTTCTCAGAGTCATTAAAGAAATCACTTGAGCATTCCAGTCTTAGACATCTACCCAAGACTGAGTTACATTTCTTACCTTTGAGACTAAAAATCCACTGTTGTATTGCAAGATGATTTGAGGATGGCCAAGGTCCTCTGGCGAACCCATTTTCTCTCTGGACTCAAGCACAGGTTCTCTGGTCCTCTTAATTTAAATAAGCTTCTTTCCAGCAGGCGCAGAGCGCACCAGCTGAGCCACTTAATCTCACTGCGTCTGAGAAACACACTGCTTACAAAACCTGTTAGCTAAGTTCCTGCCTTCAGTGGGGTTTTCTACCAGCTTCAGCTGTTTCTTTGCCTCTTCCATCATCAAGCACAAGGCTAACGAAGCCGTGCAGATGAAAGCCTGTACTGTCAGTGCAGCAGTCGGTTACCACGCTGCTACTTCAGAAGCACTGGAGAGCCTGTGACAAGCAAAGCAGCAATCAGTACAGGACAGCATCAAGAACCTGAACTCAGTGCAATGCACCAGAGCTCATAAACCAAAGTGGGCTCTTACTTGGGGCTTGTTCAAAAGCAGCTCTACTCCATCAGGCTGGCTTTTTGATGCTGAAAGATTTCCTAAAAAGAAACAGAAGATAGCAGTGGGATACTTTTAGGGATGTTTAAAGAAAGGTTGGATGTGGTACTAAGGGACATGGTTTAGTGAGTAATAGGTGGTGGGGGGACGGTTGGACTAGATTATCTTTGAGGTCTCTTCCAACCTTAAAAATGATTCTATGTTTCTATTCTATACAGGGGATAGATCTTTATAAGAAGAAAATACAATCTGTATTGATCAGTCACGTGGCTTGGCCAGAGAGGTGTGCTGACCAGTGGCTTGCAAAACATGATCAATACATTGTATTTCACATCCCACAATTTCCCCAGATTTGTTCTTCCCTTACCTGCCTTGATTTCTTTCTTTTCCTGACTTTGGCCCTTTCTCTAAATGCGGTAAGTTTCCCATGAGCCCCACAGTAAGATTCCCACAGTAATTCCCACAAGCCCACTTTAATCTCCTTTGATGTTTGCTCTCTCAGTAAATCCCCTGATAATCTTTTTTCTGCCCTTCTTCTCAGCTACAAAGATCTCGTTGAATCCCTTCATGGTTTTGAGGGTGTCCTCTATTGGTCCCCCACTGAGTGGCCAGGGAGTTCTAATGTTAGCCGCTGTTCTCATCAATGCCTCTTTGCTAGCATTTGTGTACCTAGGTGTGGTTTCTTACTGCTTCTCTCTCCTGCCTGAGAGCTGAACAGCCCTTGACTATCTATCTCAAAACTCAGGTATCCTTACATTATAGTTTCTACTTATCCTTAACATTCAAAATATCCTAATATATACAACTCAGAAACAGTACCTGTTTCACGGGTTCTAACACCACAAGGTCTCCTGTGTAACCAGAACACTAGGTCTGAACACACCAAAGTTAGAGCAAACCCCAAGCTGTAGAAACATGTAGAGCTCCTCATGCTGGACAACATAGTCTAGAATCTGTGCAGTCTGCATTTAACAAGACACAGTTTCCTTAAAGGAAAAGCCTGGACAACAGTTTTCATTGATTCAGCTACATTCATAATGGCCATCTTCCCCTGCTATCACCACCTCAAGGACAGGCCCTTATGCAGGTGGAGATTGCCGGCGAGGGTAACTGTGGTGCTACCACACCATTATCCCTTCATGTTGCACTACAAATAGCATAGTATCAAGGACAGAACACCTGAGCATCCCATCCAGAGCAGGTAGAGTTCACTTTGCAGCTGCCACAGGGCATATGTGACTAGTTTAGCTAATGATAAAAACAGAGTCCCAAGCAGGCAGCCTTAGTCCTGCAAAAGTTTTAACCTACACCTATGGCAAAGCATTCGGTTGAGCCAATCTGCAGATCCATTGTGAGGCAGCAGGAGATGTGTAGAGAGGATAAGGCATGTGAGGGGCTGTCAGGTCAAATGGATTTTCTGCACTGTGATTAAATACATAATGGTGCGAACAATTTCAACAAAGCCTCCAGAGGACAGTACCAGGCAAAGTACAAGAAACAGAGGTACGCTTCCTTTTAACAATAGGAAAAAAATATTTACACATGTGAGAATACAAGTACCAGAGCACAACCCATTCTGCACACCCAGTTCTGAAGGAGTGGAAGCCGTGAGTGGGTTGGGTTCATTGCTGCTTTATATTCCCCCTACAGACACCTCTGCAATAAGATCAGCCATGGGCAGTTGCATTAGCCTGTTATACAAGCCTACAAGTTTTCAAATTCTGCTTAAAAATCCTTTCTACTCACCTGCTTAAGTTGCATTTTTCCGTAATTGATCTGCAATTTCAGTTTATACCCCCAAGCCCTCTGGTAGTACCCTGTCCTTGTACTTCAGGTATCTTTGACAAAACCGGAGGGGCGGGATTCGGCAGCACTCAGGATATGACTTCCTGATTAACAAAATTAGTCTAGCATTCACCTCTGTTCTACAGCTGTTAAATAGCTCACACTCCAAAAATAACAGTCCACTAGCAGACAGATGGATGGACAGATGCGGAGTTAAAGTTTTGGTAATCACTTTCTACCGATATTGATTAATTGGGGCATTATGACTTGCACATCATCAAAATTGCTGTACTGCAACGGTATGCAGATGGAAGACATCCACAGACCTCACATTCAAGGGGTTGGCATTGTTATCTCAGGAAAAAAAGATGCTTTCTGTTACCTGGTTTGAATTCAGACTCGTGGGACAAGCTTAATACTTCTGGAGGAATTGCTTGCAATTTCAAGTGAGGATTTCCTGCACTTTCAAGGATTTCTTTCCCATTTCTATCCTGTACCCCGGAGCTGCCAAGCCAGGACATGTTAGGCCAAATGGTGACTCCAGCTTTCCAAATGCCAGGCAATGTGAGAGGAACAAAATGTGCAGGCTGGGTATGCAGAACACCCGATCATTTCTGGTAAGCGTGGTTTTCAACTTAGTGTGACCTTATCATTAAAACACAGCAAGATACAGTACACAAGATACTTTTTTCTTCCACAATGATGAGGTACCTTTTGCATCAGAATAATTCTCTAGAGCCATGGATAGCTGCAGACATTTTTCTAGAACAGAAACATTATGATCATATGTTTCTGAAAATAACCATTTTGCTCCAGAATAACAAATTAACTTCTCTGTCCAATCGGTTTATGCTTACATATGACACACTCACACAGTATTTGCTTGTTAATATATGCCAACAGCTGAGGAACCTCTGGTTTCCACCTGGTGGAACAGAAGCAGTTTCCAGCTGCTATTTCCCACCTTTCTTGGGACCATCATTTTATAAAATGTTGTTTTAAAATAGTTGCTACAGAACACTGTGCAAATGGTACTGTCTTCCTAACCACAATGTCATCAAGCCATGCTTACTGGTATGCAGTCTTCCAATGTACAGGTTATCATAGAGAACACTGCCATACATAACTGGTTTGCATTTGTTTCTTGGAATAACAAAGTCTGCATAGTAGCATGCTTCGTGACGGAGGTAATATTGCAGGTAGAATCTTCCCCTGTTTGCATCATGTTTGATGTCTGTGAGGACACAGCCTTTGACAAGCAGCAATAATCCATCTCAGTCTGTACTAAAGCTTGTACCGTTTCACATTGCTGTGTGGAGACTTTAACCAGATCATTGATCATCAGTGAGAATTTATTCCAAATGGGTTGTAGGTCTGTGTGATTCATGGTACCCTTCACTATCCCTAAATTTCCATTAAGAACTTAGGCCACTGTCTTTCCCTTTCTTTCCTTCAAACGTGGAAGACTTTCCAGCTCTCCGTGGTGACTTTGAATAGCTGGGTTTCTCCCCATAGAATTAGACTTCCATCTAAAATTTTAGTTGATCATTTTACTCCCTGAACGTCACAGAATCTATTAAAGGTTGTGAATATCACGTGGTTCAGATCAAAATTGCTATCCTTCCTGTAATATAGCAAAATAGGAAAATGTACCCAGGGAATGGCTAGCTGTGGAGACCCCACTTTCATGAAGTTTAGATAGGGAACATTAAAGTAGTTCCAAAATTTTTATTTTACAGTACCCAGAGTAAAGATTGACTATCCTGTAGATCATTTTACATTCCACTGGACATGGGGTTTTTTTATAGTATGTTTGGTAATTTTTATACTCCATGTAGCACACATCTCGTTAATGTGAAACAATGTAGAATATTCCCACCCATATATAGATTGGGAATCACTTATGCAAAAAGATACAGATGTGTTTATAGTCCCAACATTGTAGCTAAACCATCTGATCCTCTGCCTTGCCAATCTTCACATACAACTGCTTGAGTTGTAAATGCCCCACCTTAGATGAAAAGGCTTTTTGAGGGATCTGGGTATCTGCAGGGGTCTGTGCTAAAACCAAATTATCTTCTCTATGTCTTTTGTGAGGTGCTGTTCTATGCATGAGTAACCCAAATGGGGGCTTTCCAGGGCAAGACTGCTTGGCTTGCTCTCCATGTCAGCTTTTACATGCCAGCTTTTACATGCCAGCTTTTACATGCCTGCTTTCCTGTCCGTAAAATCATTATGAAACCTGACCGTATCGCAGTTGCTTGCCATCCTTCACAGGAGTCTTGCCAGCAGAGCCCCCAGTGCACCTATTTGGTCAGTGGTTGGCAATGCATTTTGGACAGCTTGTAATTCTCCTGTCTGTGCCTCTGCAAAAGGCTGAACCCTACAAGCAATGTAGGTACAATAACCTTGAAGTGCCTTGCTGCTCTTCCCTCGGGTACCCTTGCCATTAGGGTAGGAACTTGATCAGCCCACGAACTTGTATAATCTATTATCACAAACCACCACATCCTCTCTACAATTGCAGCCAGTCCCTCAGGCATCTTGGCTGCTCTGGGAGCCATCTGTGGGATCACAGCACTTAGGGTTGCCGCTTTTGCCCACCATCTGTGGGCTGTGTTTTACGGCCGGCTTTGAGCACAGGCCACACCAGAGATTGCTGTTACACTAGGTCACTGCACTCGCCTGTAGCTGAACTCAGCTGTGAAGGGGAGGCCACAATCCTTCCCCAGCCTCCCTTAGCCAACTGCTCCAGTGTGGTGGGGCTGAATCAGGACCAGTAACCAGCACTTCAGCCTGAGCTTTCCCTCTCTCTGATTTATCTTCAGCCCATATTCAAAGAGATGTCTTCCTCTAGGAATCACCTTGGTCTCCTTCCGGGTTGGGGTACTGGTTTGCCCAACACCACCAAAAGTTTTCCTACCACCATTCAAGACAGTGCATGAAACTGATTAGGTAAAGGTGAACACTGAGTTATTGTTCCTTAAAAATGAGCTGCGAGACACACTATGCCATCAATATATGGACACACATCACAGAATGTTTGAGGCTGGAAGGGACCTCTGGAGGTCATGTAGTCCAGTGCTCCTGCTCAAGCACGTCCACCTACAGCTGGTTGCCCAGGGCCATGTCTAGACAGCATTTGAATACCCCCGAGCTGGGAGACATTGTCACCTCCCTGGGCAGTCTATGGCAGTGCTCAGTCACCCTCACAGTGAAAAAGTGTTTCCTGATGTTCAGAGGGAGCCTCCTCTGTTTCAATGTGTGCCCACTGCCTCTGGTCCTGTCACTGGGCACCGCTGAGAAGAGCCTGGCTCTGTCCTCTTTGCACCCTCCCTGCACACGAAATAGTCCTTCTTGCCAGTTAGACATCCTTGCCCTCAGCAGCTGTAACACTGGGGCCTGAACGTTTATGCCTGCAGATGTTAATGCTAATCACCTTTATTGCCTTTTTAGCCTCCTTTGGTGTCAAAGGCTTTTGAATGCCCCTTCCAACAGCTAAAGGCCTGAAAGAGATGTTGGTATAGTAGTATTAGATTATCTTGCCTCCAGCTAAAAATTAAATCCTACCAACATTTCAGTGTTTCCATATGAGATTTTTAATTTAAAAGAAATAAACTGTTTTAATAAGCATTAAGAGGCGAAGAGGTTTGCCCCACTTTGGCATCCTTGGCATTCACATCACAGCCTGGAACCACAGCCTTCCTTTTCTACTATAAACGCTGAAAGAATTCAGCAACATATCTTACTGGCTCTGCTTCATTTGTCACACTGAAGGTTTATTGATCAAAGACCATATTCCATTTCAAAAGGCATTACCTGTTTTAAAGCTACAAGATACGGAACAGGATAAAGACTAAATATGTACCTTTCTAACAATGTGGACCTTAAGTCCCTGAGATGTTGGAAAGAAATGCGGGATTTTATGTGCTTTTAGTCAGCTCCTGACAGGCTGATTGCACTAATATGTTACACAGAGACATATTTTCTATTTTGAGAAATCTTTTTCCTTCTGTTACAATCAAATTGCTTTCAGCAAGCCTGGACACAGCTACTGCACCCTTTCAGAGACTGCAAGGCGTGAAAACATCCCATTCTTCAGAAACACGTTGACCTTCTGGAAGTCACTCTGCTGGCAGCCTTGCAGGAAACATGGTGCTCAAGGAGTCAGTGGTCTTGGACAGGCCATGTCTGCTCTGCTGGACCTCGCCTTAGGGCTTGAGAAGCCTGTATGCTACCCATGTAATCCATAACTTATAGTATCTTTGGGAAAGGTAAGATATACGTGGATCGAGGGGTGGAACGTGTTGATCCTGACCAGAAGCCCATTGCACATTTAGGATGTAGCGACCCACGCCACAGCTAAGCCGAGCCGGCACCATCCCGTGCTGCATGACGCTGCACGCCCAGGGGGGTCTTGGGGCCCGTGCTGTGCTGCTGCTGGCATCCCCCGGCTGCAGAGTGACCTCAGCCAGCTCGCCCTAACAGAGCAGCCTGCAGGCAGCCCCCACTCCGTGCCGGCGATAACGCCACCTGCGCGGCCCTGCCTTTATCTGACAGTGCAGCAACAAGTTCCTGTGAGAACGTCCTTTTTCTTGTGAGAAAATTATAGAATAATGTGACCCAAAATGAGGTGCTTCCCTCCATGGACAGGATCTGTATGATCCAGCTGTGCTCCATCCGGTGCTGCACAAACATGGGTGCCTGGCATCTGAAGGCATGTAAGATTTACTCTCTCTATTCCTCCTCTTATTCTGTCTTATTAAAACAGTTATTTTATTAAGCCATCTCTTTTGGGCCTTCTTTACTGAGATCCAGAAGGCACCCCCCCATCACCTTTCTCGCACTTTATCCCCCTCCCCCACTGTAGAACATTCTCCAAAAACCTGCTGGAGCTTCATTCAAATCGTTGCTCTTGCCCAAAACTAAGTTGGTTTGCAATAAGGCAAGGAGTTTACTTGGTTTTTTCCCCCCAGTATCAGCTGTTTGGTATAGTCAAATAAGCAAAATCATTTCTCTGAACATTTGTTTTTTGGGTGGTGATGGGAATCAACAAGGACCTGTCCAGCCTCGTTGCATTATTTGCATTCGTGCCTGGCTGCTGCAGGACGTAACACCTCGCCTGGTCTGGAAAGCGAGCAAGCATTCAGAACACATTACTCACAGGCTGCAGCTCCTGGCAAAGGCACCTTCATGCCACATAACTCGCAGGTAGGGAACACTGCACAGTGACTGCAGCTTCCAAGGGAACTCCCCCAAACCCCTTGCCCCAACTCCTGCAATATCCTGTCGATATCTACAGGGCAAGATCCTACTTGGACATAAACCCACTACCTGCACAGTGGCTTATGAACTGTGCCCTGTTGCTTTTAAGGATGAGAAGGGCCATTACACCCTTGGGATTTGATTTTGATATCACAAAACGTGACAAAAGGCCAAGTTTTCCACACTGAGGCTACTTTCTCCCTGTGGTCCTCCTACAACCACGGGAGAGGGATGCTCCTATAGATGGCTACTGAGAAGACTGTCTCTGACTCCTCTAGTATCCATCTTTATCTATAAAGGCAATTAGTGTTCAAGCCACAACTGTATAAAGTGACTTTCTGGTGCCTTCTCCAAATGTTTCTCACTCCAGCAATCTGTAATTCTGCTTCCGAGAACTGGGTGGGTTCTGGCAGGTTGCGACTGACCAAGTGATTTAAAGGAATAGCAGGTGGCAGGCAATAAGGACTTCCTCAGTGCGTAACCGAATGACTTGGCTGCGTCATTCTCCCTCTCAGCTGCCAGCTCAGGGCCTGCCCAGTAAAGAGCACCACTGGGCTTCAGCCAGTCACCAAGCTACAAAATTATTTTTTGTAACTGAAATCAAAATCTAGAGAAAATAAAAAAATAATATCCTTTTTCATGCCAAACTCCCCAAGGCTCAGGCAGCATTTCTCCTAGAGCTCTGAAAATACTAACCACAGGGAGACATAATTTGGTCTGATTATACTACATCAATTCCCCAGGAATAAAAAAAAAAAAAAAATTTTTAAAAAAAAGAATAATCAGGTAACTAAGATCAGTACAGGGATCAGCTTTATTTTGCAGGAATTCATGTACAAATTCAGCTTTGCTTTGGTTAGATACAGCGTTAAAATTGAAAAGAACAAAAAAATCTGAAGCCACACTATATATTTCTTTCATGTGTTATTTCTTGTGGAACAGGTGTTGATTTGTTTCTCTCCTGTCCAGACCCAAAGACAAACCCCAGTCAGGCTGCCAGACTCACAAACTATGCATGCTCAAGGTCCATCATTAGCGATTCTCCTGACAATGCATCGGCTTACAAAAAGCTGTCTGGCTTAACTAAAAGCTAGGCTGATGTTTCCCCTCTAAGAAGGGAATAGCACATCTCTACTTGTTCTATCTTGTTAGGTACATAAAAGAGGCATTATTCTTTCTTTCCTAAAACAGCATCGTAGAGTTTTCCAGTCCTCTTGACTTGAATCTCTCGGAAGCCGGCTGCCTCAAGGAGCGTGCTGTACTCTGCTGCTGTTCGCTCTTTTCCTTCTGTCTGGACCAACATATTCATCGAATACAGTTGCGTTTCTAAAGGCCCGCTTTTGTCTTCATTCAGAAGGGATTCAACCAGCAGTACCCCACCGCCTGGTCCAATAAAGAGGAAGAAAACACACGCCGAGCTCTGAGAGGATGAGATTTTTTCCAGCCTAGTTCTCTCATCCAAATCTTTAGTTTCAGGAAGAAGCAGCCTCTGCGTTAAGGCACATTCCAGCCTTACAGAAGGCAATGAAAGAGCAAAGCATCAGAGTGTGCTCTGCTTGGCTGACGTACTGGGGCTGATGGGGATGCTATGGCTGGGATGGAAATTCCCGCTTGCCCCAGCTGAAATCCACAGGAGCTTTCTGATTTTGCTGCGAACCCAGCTCCGTAGGCAGTGCTTTCAAAGCTGCGAGGGTTCAGTGTGATGCTTCACGGGATTTTTACTATGACATATACACCTGTCAGTCTAAACAATACCCCACATCCCCATTCCTTACACCTAAATGCCTCGAAAGAAGAGTCTCCATAGAGAAGGAGACTAAAACTGGAAGCCGGATAACGTGAATTTAGACCAGGCCCTGTTTGTCCCAGCTGCACATGCCTAGCTTAGGAAAGCAAAACAGTAAACCCCACACTGAAACTCTGCCACCCAAATCGTGGACAGAGACCGGTGTGGTTCACATTACTGATAGGTGAAGGTCTCCTTGCTCTTCAAGAGCTCACACCTACCAGGTTTGCAAGCCTTGTAGACTTTTGCCAGCAGCTGTCTGCATTTGTCATCATCCCAATCATGCAGTATCTTGGATAAAACATACAGTTCAGCTTCTGGAATTGAATCATTAAAGAAATCTCCTGTAAAGATAGAATACACGTATTACTCAAAACCCCCAAAACACATAGGACTGAGTTAAGCAAATATTTTCAGTTCTAAATACTCTGGGCTTGCCATGCTCTTCATCCACATCAGACAGCAACAGAATTACCAGGTAAAAGTCCTCTGTGGAACTGCACAGGTTATTTTGTTCTTGTTCATTCTCAAGAAGGTCTGAAACGTTTCAAAGCAGTAGCTCATCTAAAATGGCCATGGATGCACAGGAAAGCGTTAGAGTCTGAGTTTTCTTCAGTGATGGGAATTCAGATTCATAAAGCATTAAAAAGAAGAGACAGTTTCTCATGTTTTCTGTGACAAACTGTCATGGAAAAAAAGGAAGAAAGAACTCCCTTATGTAAGCAAATTTTCAGAAACTTTCAGTAACCATAGAGCTACATCATAAATCCATAAGGAAAACATCCACATCTCTCACCTCCTAGCACTAGCTTCATCATTGTGCCTTTTGTTCAGCACCTGCTGTACCAAATTCATATTTTTCTTTCTGTGTCTTACTTTGCCATTTCCATTCCTATTTCTTTGCATCACCGGCACACGTAACACTTCCTGTGTTTCTTTATCTTTGTTTTTACACAATTCCTTCCTTCCTCAAAGGCTTCTTCCCTCTCTCAGAGCTTCAAGCAATATGAAGTCATTCCAACACTTCAATGCCTTCTGAAAATATTAAAAATTAGATCCCCCTACATTCATGTTCATCGCAGTTGGTGCAAAGACCATGCAAGCAAGATCTGTGGACTGCAAGAGGAATATGGGCTAGCTCATCCACATTCAAAGCTTGAAATATCTCAGGATTTGAAAGTCTAACAATCATGACCAGAGAAGGACAACCCCTTGCTCAGAGCAGGCCTGGCAACTTGCACATCTATCAGGTCTGCACAGGAGAAAAGGGAGGGTCAGGAAGATTTATAACATGGCATGGCAGTTTTTCAAAATTGCAGAATTATTTTTTTTGAAGTTCCCAAGTTCTAAGTAATTAAACAGTTGTGTTCAGGAGTAAAGAGCTTCTGGATTGCTGAATAACTGAACTGTGTCTCAGAGAAGGTAACTGCAGGTGCACAACTTGTACAGCCCGGCAGTAGCAATGAATTGCAGACCTGGGCTGGAGAGGCTGCAGTCTGGGACGTCGTACGGGTCAGCTGGAGACCTGAGACTCCAGGATGGTATCTCTGAGCAGAGCCAAGGGGCTCAGGAGCAACAGCTGTGACAACACTACACCGCTGTCCGCACCTACCTTCATGGAAAGCGATCCGACGCTCCTCAGGGGGAACAAATTGCTCTTTGGCCACTTGCACGACTTTTGGCAGGTCATAAATTGTGACCATGGAATTTGGATACAGGGAAACATACTCCCGGGCCAAAGCTCCTCCACCTCCTTTGGGGAGAGCAAAAGAAGGTCAGTGCTGACACAAAACCAACCTGTTCAGCAACACCCCCATGAAGCAACACAGGTAACGGTGCATTCAGCCTCATGGCAGCTGCCAAGGTATATTTGCTCCCCACACATTGCTGAAAGGGAGGAGGAGGGACAGGAGAGACCACAGTCTCTGCTCCACAGGAAGCCCCAGGGCCCCCAGCACCCAGGACCATGGGGTGAACCCCGGCTCTGACAGCTCTTATGTGCTTCCTCAGCCAGACCCAGGCTGTGGATGCTGGAAGGAGGGAAATGAAAAACAGAGCCACTAAACTGGGCACTGAGGAAGCAGCGATGGAGCCTGCAAGGGAACCAG
This sequence comes from Psophia crepitans, assembly GCA_013399095.1. Lineage (NCBI taxonomy): Eukaryota > Metazoa > Chordata > Aves > Gruiformes > Psophiidae > Psophia > Psophia crepitans. The sequence goes on along the minus strand of VWZZ01006589.1, from coordinate 30,498 downwards.
ACAGGTCCCATGAATCCTGGCAGCGCTCAGCAGCGCTGGGACAGCAGGCACTGCAGGGTCAGAGGCTGCAGACAATATCTCAATGACACTAACTGAAGGAGGGGAAGGAAAGATTCTGGCACCAGAAGAATGTTTCAAGCAAGGCAAGCAAAAATGCCAAACCTGCCACATACACAAGGGGTTGGGCCACAATGAGACTCAGTAGGGAAAAGTGTTGTCATAGAATTACAGAATGGTTTGGGTTGAAAGGGACCACACGGATCATCTAGTTCCAACCCCCCTGCCGTGGGCAGGGACACCCTCCACTAGACCAGATTGCCCAAAGTGTTCAGCTTCCTAATGCTCTCACCACTCTCAAGTTTCTCTTTTTAACCCAACCAAATCAGTAAACACTCCCTTTATTGCTGAGATATGTCCTGCTTTACATTACTTTGCCCATCATATAATACAGTAGTTATTTTTCTTTTCAGAGGGTGTAAAAGGAGACAGTTCAGAAACTTGTTAAAGAAAAAACTACTGATGCTCACCTCCCAGGTCATAAATCTGCGTGAAAGAGGAAAGGTCAAACGCAGCAAGAACATCTCTGCCACATATACTCCATACTGAGTTCTGGCCAGCCATGAATTTCAGTATTTCTTCTTCTGATCTAGTGATGTAAACAGACACAGCACGTAGAAAAGGCAACCTACAATATCCCTGTTATTATAAGTTTTAGCTTAAATGTTAATCTCTGCTTTTATTGACACTAAGTACATTATCTTTGCATATAAACCTACCTTGAGTCTTCCTGTAGCAGAAGGGTACAGCTACGCACTCCTGCATTTAAATAGGGAAATAAGACTAGTGAAGTCCGACAGCGTATTACGCTGCTAATTCTCAGACTTCCAAGGGATATCTTTTTCCTTCAGCTATCATTGCCTCTGTGCCAGAGGCCTCTGATAGGTTTTTCAGAATAGAAGATTATATACTTCAAAATATCAGACACTGTCCCAGTAACTGATATAGTTGAGAAAGGAAAATGCTGCATGATGGTTCTGATAAGTGGGATTCTTGCATCATCATTCTTAATTGTCCGGGGCCATAATTAAAAGCTTTAGTTTTATCTACAATAAGATTAAAATTTCAATAAATACGCTAATAATTACCTGTACATTGCTCCAAAAGGGTCTGTAGATGAAATGCCAAAAGCTCTTTCATATTGGTTTCTTCCTTCTCTAAAAAAGCAACAAAAAAAAAAAGATATCGTGTGAGTGTGAATTTCTTTTTCTTTTACCCCAAACACACCTTGGAACTATAGTTTCAGCCCAGTTCATCACTGTGGAAGGAACTTTGTGCAGAATATATGCCAGCCTAATTGTAATGGCTGTAAAGACACCCTCACTCGCCACCTCCAAATATGCTGATATATTTCTCAACCTTTCACAAGAATGACCAATTCTTTTCAAGGCCAGTTTGGATGGGGCTTTGGGCAACCTGGTCTAGTGGAGGGTGTCCCTGCCCATGGCAGGGGGGTTGGAACTAGATGATCTTTGAGGTCCCTTCCAACCCAAACCAGTCTGTGATTCTATGATTTATGGGAACACATCTCAGGTAAAGGTGCAAGACTGGTGCAGTCATCACACACACCACGTTTGATCATCAGTTGCATGGACTGGGACAAGTAATACTCCAGCCCCGTATTAAACTACTCCTATACACCTTTGCGACAGAAGTATCCTTAGCCATCATTACTCATCATTTACTTTGCTGATGCCTCCTCAGCTAAGAGCCACTGTACTGATCAAGTTCTTTCCTGAAGGCCAAACACACAGAAATCCAATTTGCAGATCATCTCTACCATCAGAAGAAAAAAGAAAACAAGAACACTCAACAAATGGAAAACAAGAAAACACAAGAACACTTATTTGCTGTGTTAACAGCCAAAATGATTTGTTGTTTTTTCTTTCTGAGAACCAGCCAACATCTTCATTGTGCCCTTCCCCAGAAAAACACCACTCTGAGAGCAGCCACACAGATCACAGAATCATAGAATCCCTAAGGTTGGAAAGGATCTCCAAGATCATTGGGAATGATGATTGGGAACAGTCAGCATGGTTTTACCAAGGGAAAGTCATGCTTGACCAACCTGATAGCCTTCTATGAGGATGTAACCAGGTGGATGGGTGATGGAAGGGCAGTAGATGTAGTCTATCTTGACCTCAGCAAGGCATTTGACACCGTCTCCCACGGCATCCTTGTGGGCAAGCTGAGGAGGTGTGGCCTGGATGATCAGGTAGTGAGGTGGATTGTGCGCTGGCTGGAGGGCAGAAGTCAGAGGATTGTGGTAAATGGGGCCGAATCTAGTTGGAGGCCTGTGACTAGTGGAGTCCCTCAGGGGTCGGTGCTGGGTCCGGTGCCATTCAACATCTTCTTCAGCGACCTTGATGAGGGAACGGAGTGTACCCTCAGCAAGTTTGCTGATGACACTAAACTGGGAGGAGTGGTTGACACACCAG
>VWZZ01006589.1:8408-27650 GCA_013399095.1 Psophia crepitans | reverse complement strand
GGGTGCAAGCTGGAGCATAGGAGGTTCCGGGTTAACGTAAGGAAAAACTTTTTCACCGTAAGGGTGACAGAGCCCTGGCACAGGCTGCCCAGAGAGGTTGTGGAGTCTCCTTCTCTGGAGACATTCAAAACCCGACTGGACGTGTTCCTGAGTGATGTGCTCTAGGTGGCCCTGCCTTGGCGGGGGGGGTTGGACTAGATGATCTTTCGAGGTCCCTTCCAACCCTTGTGATTCTGTGATCATCAAGTCCAACCGTCAACCTAACACCACCATGCCTACTAAACCATGGCCTGGAGTGCCACGTCTACACTTTTTTTGAATGTCTCCACATGCTGCAGAGCGGTCTGCAACAGAGCACACAACTCTCCTTACCTCACAGCATCAGCCAGGTAGTGCCAGCACAAGTAGACTGTGTTAGAGTAATACATCATAATATGATACTGAGACTTGGGACTTGATTTTGTAAGGTAGATGTTGGAAACTTCTGTGTTTCTGTAGAGGGCTAAAGGGTGAAAATAAATGTATTTACTAACACATATGATATTACCACTTTGCCAAGCCTATAGTACAGCGTGGTATTTATAATCAGAAGATGTCTATATGACCAAAGACACAAACACATTGCTTCCACAATCAATCCTTCCACTGCAGTGAGCAGTGGGTGAGGGCTGCTGAAATGTGTTTTGCTCCATTCAATGGGAGTAAACACTTACTCCAGCACTAAACATTTCTTGCAAGAACAGCAAGAGGAATGCCTGATGAGTGTCATCATCCACCTACAGGCTTCTGCTATCAGAGGAAGCTTTTGGTATGCTCTAATTAAATCAGAAGCCCCTGTAGACAAATCTCTCTTCCTATCAACAAGATCAGCAAGTGGGAGGCAACGCCCAAAATATCATGCCAACCACACCTATCCCTCCCTCTTCGCTAGGGCAGGACCTTGTGCAGACAAATGTCCAAGGAACTCACAGAAATCTCCCTCGCTTCCTCCAATGCATCTGCAGCAGCATTCCACACACACATGGGACCGGCATACAAAAGGAATATGAAAAATAGATCCTGCTCTCCCTAAATGAATTGGGCAGCTTCTGTAAGCCCTAAAACAGGGCAAGGCAACACAAGTCAGAGCAGGGGGACACAGCTTACAAGTCTCTGGCTTGTCCTGACCAGCTGTCTGATGGCCACTGATCCCTTCTGACTATGTGGACTCAACGTCTCTGATGCAAGGGCAAACTTACGTCACCTCTCACAGTTCAGGTCAGCAACCTAACAAAATACTTTATGTGGTGGTAAAACCCCAAAGAAAAACAAAACGTGTTTTTAAATCACACCATTGCCCATCTATTTTGTTTTAAGGTGTAAAATCATGCCCACATAGCAGAGTTTTCTTGAGACCAGCTCTGCAGGGACCCTGAACATCTCCAAGTTCACCTGAGGCTCTTGCAGAAAGAAATTTCAGAATATAAAGCCCTTCAGCTGAGTTTTACTTTACACCTTCAATCACGCTGACATTTGCTGCTTCTCTTTCAGCTGAAGAGAGGATAGTGTTCCCAAGCAATTCCCTCCCCCTTCCAGCTATGATAACTGGCCTAAAACTAGATATCACCTCTCCTCACACACCTCGCCTCACTTTCAAAACCATCAGAAGGTTTAAGTCTTTCAATTTCTTCCCCTTCTTCTGCCTTTATTACCTCCTCCTTGTGTCAGTTCTACTGCCAAGAGCTTCAATCCCACACAGGCATCCAGCAGTCTTTCCATCCCCGTGGTGCTGGTACCCAAGCGTGCAGCAATGGCATCTGAAGACAGAGGCTCTCCTGACTCCAGCAGGAGATCGAACACCCCCAACTCACAGGCAGTGAACATAACCTGGGGGTAAGGAAAGGTGATAGCAAGGGATCAGGTGAAACCACCAAAGCCTACTGATTTCTGAAGCTGCTTTGCTGGAGAAAATATACACATAATTTTTTTTTCAAGTAAAATCATATTTCATCTAAACAAGTTCAATGATTAAACCAAAGTTTCTCTGAACACACATAATCCCATACAGTGCTTGTAGTGCACATTTCTTTTCCTTCTCTGGTGAAGCCAGCCAATGTTTTTGGCTCAAAGGTTTACACTTAGAGACCAGGTTTTGGGTGTGAATGTTCCTGCCTCTTCCTTAGTTTCAGAGTACATTTTTTACAGCCTCTCTTGCTTTTTGCTTGGAGAGTACAAAGGCATGAGTGTGTGGTGGCACATTTTCCTGTTGTTGTTGGTTTTGTTCTGTAACTAAGGATCTAATGCACTCTCCAGTGAACCCTGGAGACTCTCCTGTGGCTTGCAGGAGGCGGGAATATCCCACTCCGTGTGCCCTGTTTTGAGGGACTTACATGATTGACTACAGGGGTCTCCCCTGAGGCAGGGAGGCTCCTCAGGGCCAGCAGAATTGCCCTGTCTCTTCACAGAGAAAGAAGGCATGTAACATCCCCAGAACAACCCTTGACCTTCAGACAGGCAGACGTAACCATACATAAGAAAAACATCCTTCTTTAGCTGTACACAGTCAAGTTTGCAAGTATTATCCTATTTCTCTGGCCACTCAAACACTCCTAAAACGGTAACAAAGGCATCAACTCAGTTGACTGCCTGTATCTACAATAATTTGATAAAGTCCACAGGAAGCTCCTTTTAGCCTCAGTAACAACATGGTTTAACCAAAGCGGAACTATTAGTTCTATATTTCTGCCTTAAACAAATGCTGTTTGGAGAAACAGTCATTATACAGACTCTCTTCCACCTGAAAAGAGGCAATACACAGAAATTTTCAAGCTCACTCTTCTGCATAATACATAGAGACAAACCATGGGAGAGGGAAGAAAATCCTCTGAGAAGGTATCTGAAAAATCTTGTTCTTTGCATGGTTTAACAGGGAGGGGAAAAAGACAGCTCAAGTCAGTCCTCTGTTTCTCAAACTCCTAAAATTAGAAGTGGGAAGAAATCCCACCACCGAAGGAACCTTCCACATTTGAGACACTCAGACAGCAAGCCCTCAGCTATACAATCCAGAATTTTTTATAAAGCCTTATGCAGAGACAAGGTCTGATCATTCAAGCCCCAAAAGGTCTCAATGAATGCTATGTCTATCCTGAGGGATCAGGATGCTTTCAAATCCTTTTTCTTTTCAAATTTCCTTCCTGCCTGGATGAACAGACAGGATGCTTTTGTAAGAGATGATTTTTCGTTCCAAAGACTTATAGTCAGGACAAAGTGAAAGCTTTGAATATTTCTGTCTGCATAGTCTTAGACATCTACCCAAGACTGAGTTACATTTCTTACCTTTGAGACTAAAAATCCACTGTTGTATTGCAAGATGATTTGAGGATGGCCAAGGTCCTCTGGCGAACCCATTTTCTCTCTGGACTCAAGCACAGGTTCTCTGGTCCTCTTAATTTAAATAAGCTTCTTTCCAGCAGGCGCAGAGCGCACCAGCTGAGCCACTTAATCTCACTGCGTCTGAGAAACACACTGCTTACAAAACCTGTTAGCTAAGTTCCTGCCTTCAGTGGGGTTTTCTACCAGCTTCAGCTGTTTCTTTGCCTCTTCCATCATCAAGCACAAGGCTAACGAAGCCGTGCAGATGAAAGCCTGTATTGTCAGTGCAGCAGTCGGTTACCACACTGCTACTTCAGAAGCACTGGAGAGCCTGTGACAAGCAAAGCAGCAATCAGTACAGGACAGCATCAAGAACCTGAACTCAGTGCAATGCACCAGAGCTCATAAACCAAAGTGGGCTCTTACTCGGGGCTTGTTCAAAAGCAGCTCTACCCCGTCAGGCTGGCTTTTTGATGCTGAAAGATTTCCCAAGAATAGAAATCCTTCCATACACCAGTTAGCCCAATGACATGACCCCAAAGAAAAGACAACAGTTTGGCAACACAAATCTTCAGGTGAAATGTGGACATTCACAAGAGTTTAAGAGTGAAGGCATATCATCTCAGCTCAAAGCAGTCACAGTGTACTCCCGGCCAAGCCTGGCATCTCCCATGGCCCTAATTCCACTCACCCCTCACTCAATCGTATGGACAGCACTCACCTTCACCATTCTGAAACAGAGACTTGTTTGGCCTTGGGCTCCAGGTCATGTTTCCAGGGCCTCAGACCTTACCCATGCAAGAAACATGACTGGCATGACAACTACATAGCAGGCAAGAGCTGGCAAAGAAATAACCTGAGAGCAGAGACCGTACAAAGAGAAGCACTTGAAGGAGAAGAAAGCATCCCTCCACAGTCTGTGCCTGGAATAACTTCCATCCAGGCTTGGAAAACCTGTGTGTGCTTCCCTGGTTGGGTTGTAGCCAGAGGGGAGATGAAACTTGCTGTGATAGGCCCAAGTCTAGGTGACCCTGGGGCTGGCAGCAGGGTACAACCCATCCCTAAGTGCAGAAGCAGCCAGTCTGAAGAGAAGCCTTAAGAATCTGTTTGTTGTGCTGTTTTGTCACAGTGACTAGTTTGTTCTGACAACGATCATGCAGATGAAATCTATCAGGAAACAAATGTACTCTTTTTCCTTTTCCGTATTTTGCAGGTCTCCCCACATTCTGGCTTAGAAAGTGATACCTGTTTGATAGCTGCCAGTGACAGTGGGCAGGGGTGTCCTACTTGTGCTTTGCCATGTTTTGGCAGAGGCTGAGGGATGACATTCTACGTGACACTCTACGTTTGGTGTCAGTCTTCCTTCCTTTCTCCACAAAACTAACTAGAGACATGCAGAAAGTCCTTGGGAAGTAACGATGAAATGACTGTCAAGTGCCATATCTGGCATGGATCATGCAGAACATACCTCATAGGTCTGTCATCAGAAAATTAAAACCCTGGGTTACTTTCCTGAAACCTTTCTGCCACACCGTCCGTGGCTTCAGCTTGTCAATGCCTGCCTTCTTGAGTAGATGCTGCAACTCTCAAGTGAGAAAAAACCCTTTCCACCAAGGAAAGGCTCATAGGTTTTCTAGCACACATTTAGTGACCCTTCAGGGCAACAGCAGTAAATGAACCTGACTTTGGTAATACAGTGACGGCAAAATGTTACCAAATAGCATTTTCTCAGTTGTAGCTTTCTCCATGCTTCAGCAATTAAGTTAACGGGCAAACTTGAGCAATACAATGATAAACACGCAGCTAACATTTTGTGTACATTAGGTTGGCATGTACTTGAAGACTGCACTTTACAGCTTTGTCCCAACACAACATTTTAATGTTCCCTTCCTTTCTTAGAAAGTAAGGTTGTATTTACACGCTGCGGCTGGAGGTTAGCTCTAAGTTTCTCCTTTGAACCCACCTCATTTTAGAAGAAATGGGACAGTATAAAGTTTTCCACGTGCTCCTTCTGACCATTTTGTGGATGCAGTAAAGCTTTCTCAACTGAAAGGTTCCACTGTATCATCCTTCTGAGAATCTGTATTTTCCATTCAGATCCTCACATTTCAGCTTGCTGTATTTCTTTTAGCCAGTAATGAAATAGCAACCTACTCAAGAGTGAGTTGTTAAAGCTAACTGTGACGTCTGCTTAGCTATCAGCCTTCTCCCCTCTGTATACAACTGCAAAACAGTAGCTGTTCCTCGGGTTATGTGCAGCTTGCACTTAGCAAGTCACGGTTTCTCTGAAGGAAAAGCCTGGACAGCAGGCTTCAAGCATATATCTACATTCGTAATGGACATCTTCCCCTGCTCTCCCCACCTCAAGGACAGAGCAGGAGCTCTGTTTCTGTTTAGGAACTTCCGCCTGCACATGCACTAAGTGCGAGTCTGCAAAATTCATTCACTTGCACAAATCTAGGCCCACTCTCACTGACCACACTACAGCTTTCTCAGTTCCTCACATCCATTCCAAACACAGTTCTACAGGAAAAGAAAGCTCAAAAACTTCTCAATAAGTCTCCATCTATGTGGATAACCAGGTCATCTTCTTTCCCTCTCCTCTAGTTAAAATAGAGAAATAAATTGTACGTAGATAAATATCACCAGCCAAAGATAAATACTGTTAACCAAAAGATTAGAAAGGTGTAGGAAAATAAACACATTTCTCTGCTACAGGCCAATTCTGCCTACCTGCTACTGAGAAACAAATTGGTGCAATTTTGCCCAAGCATAAAGATTTCCCATTCCCAGGATTGTAAGTCATTCAGATCCAGGCCGTTAGCCACACTGAAGCACACATTTCCTTTCCACTGAGCTAAACAAAACAACTCTAGGGAAGAGCAAGCGAGCTGCTGCTCACCAGCTTGCAGAACACTTCCCTCAAATGACCCAGCCACAGACTGGCAATCACAGAATCACAGAATTCAGGTATTACAGTGACACCTAGAACAGCTGCATTAAAGATTCACAAGTATGAAAAAGCTCAACCCTTGGTTTGTGTAGGTTTGACTAAATAACAGGCGGTTATGTGCACAGCTGTAGCCTAGCACGTCCTAACAGGCCATAACTTAAGGCAAAGTTATAGGGTACAAGAGATCCTGGTAATAAAATGACCACACGGTTAATTAAATCCACTTGAAGGACTTTTTTCAATTATAACTAAATCCATCTATTGAGGACACCACATGTAATCATCTAATGGGATTACTACCGGGAGGGAGACGTAGGGGAGGAGGGTTGCAGATAACCCACACCGGATTGATGCAAATCCACACACAGAGTGCTGCTGTTTCCAAGTAAACTGTTAGTGAGGCTTAAAGTCTAAGCTCCTTTCAAGCTACAAATGCATTTGTGAAGATGAAATTGCAGCGGCTTGCTTTCTCTAAAAGCCCCGCCAAGGTAGCTGTCATAGCACTTAGACCACACGCAGGCTAAAGCTGCTCTATTTTGGTGATGAATTTTTCTTTGCCTGAATGACTCACTACAGACAAATACTACTCAAAAAATAATTACATCATGTTTGCATAACATTTGAAAGAAACAATCCACGAACAAAGCAGATCTAGTAAAAATAATGTACCAGCTGGTGAGAAATGGCAGGTGACACTATTTTCACACATGCAACCTTCCTTGTAAGCAACAAGCACAAATCGCAGGGACATGACTGTGATAGTGAGTTTCCGTAATGCCAGTATGGAAACAACCGTGCCTCGCTATCTTCACTAGGCCTCTAAGCATGCCCAGTTTATATCAGATGGCCTGGAAGTGCAGTAATATAACCGTTTGTTCCTTTTTTTTTTTTAAGAATCTAAAAAGCCAGGATACTCTGTATAATACTTTTCCTTTGAAACAGAACATCTAGTTTTAATGAAATGCCCCTTTTCTTCTTTATAACTTTTTTCCTCATGTTTTAACAATAGATGCATTTCCTTAGTAACATGACTATTGTTAAAAACTGATAGAAACATAGACTTTTTTTCCTGTTTACATCACAAACACTAATGGCAGGCATTTGGAGTCGGCAGAAAATCCTGTAGACCCAGCTCACTCTCTAAGCAAACCCTCCCTTCTCCTCAGTTTTCCTTACAGTAAAAACTCTGACTGAGAATCTTTTAAAGACCATCACAAGCAACCCAGAGTTGTTCTTAGTTCAACTTCCTGGCCTGCTCATGATCGCTCAACAAGTAATTTAACCAAATAGCCACTGGTGATCCTGCTCTAGGCAGGGGGGTTGGACTAGATGATCTCCAGAGGTCCCTTCCAACCCCTACGCATCTATGAATCTGTGAGACCTCTGCCAGAGGCAGGTCCCAGCCAATACGAGGCATATTCTGCTTGAGGACAGGCAGGCTCACGAGCTAAAGCTTTAAAGAGAGAGAGAGACGCAAAAAGATAAACAAAGATGGACAGCAGCTGAGGCAGGCCCTCATGTCAGAAATGACTTGTCTCTGCCAAGCATCACAATCCTCTCCTCTGTTTCTTTAAGAAGTGAGCTTTGAAAAGAAGTGTCCCCATGGCCTGGCATAGGCAAGCACCTCTGAAGGCCTTTTACCTGGTGGTTCACCTCAAATGTGTTTTACAGCCTTACGCTGTTTGCCAGCCACGTCAGGTGCAGTGAGCAGAAGAGACAGACTCTGCAATCCCTTCCCTCTTCCAGTTAAGGCAGAACCTACAGAACCTAACAGACACCACCAGGCAATTCCTCAGAGCACTTACAGGCACGTGTCAGGGATCATATGCAGAATTGTAGGGAAGACCTAGTTTGAAGGGGATCAATCCTTGTTGGCAGGCCGGGACTGCGATGGAGGAGTGACTGTGGTGCTACCACACCAGTATACCCTCTCATGTTGTACCACAGACAGTCCAGTTTGAAGGACACCATTCCTGGGCATCCCGCCCAGAGCAGGTGAAGTTCACTTCGTAGGTGCCACAGTGCACATGCAGATACATTAGGGGATACCAAGTCAAATGAACATATGCTTCCCTCCTTGCTAGAGCAACGTAGCCAAGTTTGAAATACTTTATGAAGAAGGAGTTAACATTTGGACTGTCTCACTCTGAGCTGTGTATTCATTATTGTTCATTGCCTGAGAACAAGAGAACTAGGGATTTGAGAACAGGAGGACCACCTTTGAAACTTTCCAATGTATTTAATTAGAATGAGTTATGCTTAGATAAGATGTAGCAAAGGAATGCTGAATAGAGGAGCACTTGTTAACAGAGATACACATTCTTGAAAGCCAAGTCAGCAGAAATTCCTCTAATTGGTGTTCTTAGAATGAACTGTCTGCAGAAATTCCTCTAAACATACCCCCAGTGCTAAAAATTCCCCCTCCCCAGATACAGACCCCTATTCACTGAACATACATAGGGAATTTAGGAGATACAGTGTTTTTAAGTTGAAGCGAGCAAAGAGTTGACCAATTGTAGTTTACAAAGTATGAATACGTACAGGTTATGCTGATGAATGTATGAATATGTAGAAGTTGGGCTAATAAATGTAAACTAACTCACTCTCGGTACGCACAATAGGTGGAGTGATCCCCATGCATCCGGCGGTGTAATAAAGAACGCCTGCCTTCTGAAACTCAGAAGTGTTAGAGAGTCCTTTTTTTAGCTGACTTACGGTAACATAGGCATCAGCTAGAAAACAATTCCGATCAGACTCAGTCCTTCAAAAGTTTTATAACCCACCACTATGGTAAAGCATTTGTTTGAGCTAATCTAATTTTGTTTTCTTTTGCGAGGCAGCAGGAGATGTATTCAGGGGATGCAGCATGTGAGGCGGAACCAGATCAAATCCATTTTGTGTGCTGTGATTAAAGAAGAAAAGATGGTGCTGCGTACCACCTCAAACAGGTCTCAAGAGCCAGTATCAGATTAAGTACTAAAAAAAATAGAGATGCGCTTCCTTTTAACAATAATACTTAGACATTTAGGAACATAAGACAGTAGAGGAATCCATTCACCACAGTTCTGAAGGATCAACTGCAACTAGATTGCTGCTTTATACAAACACCAGAGACAGCTCTGCAAATTTATTGTGAAGGAAGCAAGAGATACATTCTGCAAGTAACACATTCATTGGGGTGGTGAAGAGCCAGATCAACAGAATGCAACATAAGCTTAATTAAATGGGTGCTGTATTCAGATTATAACCAAACCTCAAAGGCAGGATACCAGATCAAAACACAGATAAGACATGCACTTCTTAATTATAATAAAAACCCCTTCCTTAACCTATATAGCAATACAGGGGACATCAGTGGTCAGTTTTGCTCATCCATTTATGAATTAAGGCATCTGTCAAACTAGTTGGTTTAATTGCTGTCTTACATAGAATCTAACATCTCTACCTCTGCTACCAAACACGAGCAGCTGCAGTAGTCAGTTACACGATCCTATGCAGGTTCAAGAACTGCCCAAAGCTGTCACCGGTGCGATGCCCAGGTAGCACTGATCAGTGATCAACTCTCAGTGGTTTGTGTTCATAGCCTTGTGGCCCCTGGTACAGTCCTGCGCTCACAATTTCGGGAGCAACTGCCAAAACTCCCATTTCCTCTACAGCTTTCAGGATGATGCTCCCAGATAGTCTATCAAATGTTTTTTACATGCATACCTAATCACACATATGCCTTTATTACAGGTCATTGAATAGGTATACTACTACAAAGGTAGTCAATTAGAAAAAAACACGGACACAGTCACAGCTTTGGTAACCGCTCGTTACTAGTATCAATTGCTTCCCACAGTAGGACTCATACATTATCAAAATTACCTAGGCAGTCAGCAGGTGGAAAGCACCACAACAATCATATTGAAGGACTTGGCCTTGCCCTTGGGGAGAAGCTGTAGTTTCTGTTGAATAAGCTGCTTCCTGAGCCACTTAGTGCAGGCTGAGGCCAGGAGATAAAAACAAAATTGCAGGCTGAAAGGCTGGTAAGTGCAGAGGTTCATCAGCCCTCAGCAACCAGAGCAGACATTCTTCTTTAAGGATCAGAACGGGACTATGTGGTAACACTAGCCACAGCAACAAGGAACTTGGATTTCTTACCCTTTTTGAGGCTCATGTTCTTCTTTGCTTAACAAGGGCTGCAGGAAAACCACTCCTGGCTGCCAGTGCCAACAGCCACGGCAAGGCAACAGAGCACGTGGGGCAGCACGCACCAGCCTTGCACAGCACAGGAGGCTTAGGAGCTTTGGCACACAACCTTCCCTTCCCTTCAGCTCAGACCTTGCTGCAAGTGGTCTGTGACGAGCAGGATCCTCATCCTCAAATGGGAAGGGGTCACACCCTGCCTTGTATCATTAGATGATTAACACACTTCTGAACCCGACACATCCTCAAGAGTGAGGTGAATTCCCACTGGCTCAATCATACCATCCTGGCACCTCTATGAGGACAAAAGGGAGAGTGTGTGATCTGTGGGGACAGATGTGAAATCTCTCCTGGAGCAGAGCGAGAGGTGCATCCTCATAACTGAGAAAACTCCCTTCCTGTCTCACTGGGTGACTCAAGACCAGATGCAGAACACTGGAAGAAACCCTAGCCATTTTTTGGGACTCAGTAAGTGGAATACGGTGCAGAGGTCTCTTTCACTGCTGCCAAGGCTTTCCAGCAGGCATGAACACAGTGCTGTACCGTGGAGTTGACCGATCCATGGCTTAATGGCATTTACACCCCATGTTCATACCACACCAGTCCTGCTCACTGAGGAAAACATACCAGTAAAGAGTGAACCTGAGCTTTCCCCAGCAACAAAGGCTGAAGTACGCTTAAAATTGACAGGTATGGCTGCCTGACACAGAGCAAGAAGTTGGGAACTGTTTGAGTTCTTGGCTTTGCAATAGCACAGGAAGAGCTCCAGTTTGAAAGCAGGACAAAAAAAGAAAAGGACAAAATGAAGTGAAATGCATGGGATAAGCTCAGCACTTCTGGAGGAACAACGTGTACCATTCAGTTGTCTTCAAGGATTTCTCTGCCCGTCTCTACTCTATACCCCCAGGGCTGCCATGTGTCCAGTCAAGATGAAAGCTGACATCCAGGCTTCAACTTTTCAAACAGTAGTCTAATGGAGAAGACTTAACAGTCTTGCTCACCCAGATCCTTGATATCCAATAAAAACAGTGGATAAGTCTATATAAGTCCTTGTTACAAAGTCACAAAAATAAAAATCAAACCCTGAATATTGACAGACAAGTGGATTAAGATCTATGACACAACGGGACAGAAGTAACATGCAACTCCTGATGAGCCTAGGCAAAGAAAGTCAGGCTACTACTGGTACATAATCCTCACTGACCAGTTTCAGAAGTAAATAGGCAGATATCTTTGCAGACATTCGCATTGGATTGGATTTCAGCAGCCAAGGGTCTGGAAGTAGAGGTAGCACAGTAGCTGAGTCAGATTTCATCCAACCACGCCATGAATTCAATGTTTCAGAAGTATTTATTAGTTTGGAATGTTGCTAAATCCTATACTCATCGGTTTCCTTAACATTTCTATCAGGCCCTGTGACTGCAATGTAATTTAAGCACTGTCAATTTTAATAATCAAATAAGAATAAGAAAAGTAGTGTGGATTATTTGAACTCCATTAATTAGACCAAAGTTTGTAGTCCATTTCAAAAGGACATTTCTTTAAAGCAGCTAAATCAACAAAGAATAGTCATTAAATACTCTCATCTTTTCATATGAACTCAAGGTCACTCAACAGACACACACCAAAATGGAAGAAAAAAAGACCAACTAATTTGATCTGCTTTTAGACAGCTTCTGAAAGTCAGTCTTGCAAATCCAAGCAATTAGGTAAGATTTAAGCAGTCGGCATCACAACATTCTTCCATAGTAGGGAAAAATATCAGTAACTTCGGCTTCTAGAAGCCATTATAAAGCCTGCTGGTATCCGAGGTTCTTTCATCTGAAATACTAACAGCCCTAAAAGATAATTCATAGAAATGTACTGACTTACAATCAATACAGAACAAAGAGCAAGTCTTTACTATCAAAAATTATATTATTTAAGTTATTGCATCAAGGAGATTTTTGCAGTAGTACAAGCACATACCTCAGCTATGATTAAAATCTGAATAAATTATATTGGGCATGGCATAATTTATATTTGTGACCTTATTAAAAGATTACAGTTTCAACTCTTCAATTTTCCTTGCAGTTCACAGCCCATCACCAATGAAGACCACAGGCAACATGATGCCCAGCCAGTCTCAGATTAATGGCTACCTTGGAAAGACAAAAGCCCCCATTTTTCTTTTTGATCATGACATTACACAGCACAGCATATCTCTTTGGTCACTTGGGGTCAGCCATCCCAGCTGTGCCCCCCCCCCAACCCTAGCCTACCCATTTGGGGTGGCACGCACAAACTGTGAAACAGAGAAGGCCCTGACACTGTGCAAGGACTGCTCTGCCAGAAGAGAAGCATTGGTGTGTTACCAACGCTGTCACAAATCCAAAACACAGCACCATATCGGCACCTGTGAAGAAAGTTAACTCCATCCCAGCCAGACCCAGTACAAGGACACGTGATACAACATCCGTTTCAGAACATTCAGCACTGAAGACTTTGGAGAGCTTTGATGAAAAACACATACCTGAAGGAACAATACTGCTAAGAGTTAGAATAGATAAAACTCTGCACTGAGCATTACTGGGCAACTTTAGGTACTAGGAGTTCTAGGAGGTTTTGACTGGGTTCAGCTGGCTGACTGAAAGAGGACTTCTTCCACATTTCCTCTGCATTTTGGAAAATAAGCATTTGCAAGTAGCTTCAAACCATTTTCAGGCTTTTCTTCCTGAAGCTGCTGTGGAAAGAAATAACACAAGCACTATAAACAACTGAGTTACTTTACATTATTGCACTTCTAGGACATTGTATGAAGCCAGTGCTGGATATGGTGTGCTAAGCTGAGTGATTACCAAAGCTTGACAGATTAACTCCTCCCGCAATTATCTGGCCTCACAAATTGCCCTAAACGTCAGGGGAGCTTATGAAACTTAATCGTTTCAGGGTGGGATCTGAAACCTGCTCTTGGCACCTTCTCTGGGGGAAAAAAACCCTATCAAGAAGAGTCTTTTTTTATAATCAACTAGCAATTTCTGCTAAGTTCTTCTAGTATGACTCCAACACTTTCTGGTGACTACCACTCTAACGGCTTCCACTTTTGGCAATGATACCCCATTCATAGCTTGATGACTTTCTGAAAGTAGCATTATAAACTTGCATCTCCCTGATTACTTGCATAATACCTCATCAAGACCCTCACTCAACATCTCAGTCCTAGTGGAAATCCACAGCAGAAATATAATGCAGAAATATTAGTAAAAATCTAATCCTGAGCTCAAAGAAATTGGTACTGACAACCATCAGTTGAACTTCTCATGTAACTGCAGACAGAATTTTTTTTTTAAAAAAAGTGGTGTTACCAGGGACAGCGTGTCAATATTTAATAGCAGGCTAAACAGAATCGCATGCATTTACAAGCAGGCATCCCATCAGCCTTATCAAATACTTGCAACCAACATTAGACTGGATTTTAGCAAAAGCATTATTAAAGATGAACTTCTATTCAGGTAGATAGGTTTTTAACACTGTAACAAAGCAAAAACCAGAAAGCAACTCCTCAGAACACAAGAGACTGGGGGTGTTGAGATGATTAGATAAATCAGTCTAGCTCTCAGTCTCCAAGACAGTCAAGAAACTCACGAGAGAAGTCACAAAAACTTGAGAAGTAATATAATTAACTGGAGATCTTTAAAAACAAGAGTTGCCAGGAAGATAAAAGAATGTCTACCTTTTCTTTCCAGAGCTAGTAACTACAAAAAGATTTCAGCAGCACAGTCTCATAAGAAAAAAACCCCGCATGGATTCACTGAAAACAACACAGACCAACCCAGCCAGCCAGGGATCCGGCTGAGCACCAACGTGCTTCTCAGGCACTCCAGGAACAGGACGCACTTTGATTTGATGCATCAGTGTGAGGAAAATGGCATCGGAAGGCTGTGCATAAACAGCACACGTCCTGCTGAATTAACAGCTGATAAAGCTGTACATAACAGGACCATCAAGAAGTGACTGAGCTTCATTACTCAAATGTGTTGAGTGATTTTTCTTCCACAAACGGGTTCTCAAATAAGACTTCTGCAGATTTTAATACACCAACATATAAAAGAGCAACTTTGGTTCACTGGAAACAGTTTTCTTTTTAATTTTATCATAAAAAGGCAAAATAAACTCTTTCACTGTAACATTATAGCTTTTAATATTCCTGAGCTGCATTTTAGAAGCAGAAGTATTCTTAAATGGATTTAACAAGAGACACTGCAGCCTTACTTTCCAATACCACAAGTAAAAATAATTTAGCAAGAAGGCCCCTTTTTCATAAGACAATGGCTAGCTCTGTACTCTGTACGTACCTGAAAAAATGCTTCAAGTGGCTCTATGCCACCTGAAGTAGTTACAAAGCCAAATATGTCAACAAAATAGCAGAACAATTCTTCAACCATTTCACCACTGCTTCTTACTTCCTACATCAGTGTGCCTCTCCTATATGGAAAGTATTATTATACAAATGGCATTACATGCCAGGATAATTTGGGCCACAGCCTGGCACCATACAGACATATGAAGGAGTCATTGCAGTTTAAAAGATATCTTGTATATCTTTACAGTCAGTGTAAGAACTATATGAAAGTCCTGCTACCCATCTCAATCAGCAAAAACTTTTCGTTAAATGTGATTTCATTGAATGCACCAGAAAGCATTTTAAATTAAATCTGTACGTAATAGCTTGTCACATCTGGAGTTCCTATAGGTGGCACCCATACACTTCTCAAGCCAAATTAGGTGATACAGAGATAAAAACTAAATTGACTAAAATTCAGGTTTAGAAAACTGGAAATCAAGAAAACAGGCTGGCTTTTAGCACTGTAGGAACTCGAGCACAAGCACAGGTGGCTATACCTACACTGTTGTACAAACCTAGAAAGAGACAACGAAGCACAAAAGAACATCAAAAAAATCAGGCATCTATTTTCTTGATTTCGGGGACTAGATGCAAGTTAAGCATTGGTTGAAACAAATGCGTTTTCTATAGCAGTCACACCGATGAGGTCTCGTTTACAACTTTCTGGCCCTTTTGTCCAACCAAATTTCCAAGGAGCCAAGGCCTTCCACTACCCACTCCAAGTACTCCTTTGCTTACTCAGTGATCAGCTCCGATGCCTTCGTCTCCTGCTCACGCTTCTGCGACTACGACTTCTTTCTCTTCTGTCTCGTTTGCGTTCACTACTGCGAGTTCTTCTGTAACGTGAACGTCTGGGGCTTACGCTTCTTCGACGAGGACTACGGCTTCGTCGAGGACTGTAGCTTCTGCTAGAGTGTCTATAATACCTCCTTTCTTTCCGGCGCTTTTCGTCCTGGTAACTGACATCTCTCCTGTGCCTGCTCCGCTCTCGTTTACCCTTACTCTCATCAGTGTTTACGCTGCTACATGAACGGCTCTTCCTTCTCCTTGGCTCTCTGCTACGTTTGCGCGGCTCACAGCGTGAGTCCTTCCTGCAGGTATTCTGGTCACAGCTAGAGAGGCTCTTCCGCTGCTGGTTATTGGCGGGAACACATGAAAGTGCCCCAGAACTTCTTTTCTCAGAACACCTCTCAGAGTTTGTGGTAGGAAGTTTCTGACCTTCTTTGACATGAACTTTGTCATGAACGTTGCCATTCAAGTACTTGCATTGAGCGTTTTCACCCTCAGGCGATGCTACTTCTCTCTGAGGGGCGGCAGCCAGTTTGCCTGTAACAGCTTGTCCTGAGGTAGAAGTGATGCAGCCGGATGACACAGTGTGTGGAACAGCACTAGGGGTTTTCAGCGTGTCAGACTGAGATGCTTCGGTTTCTTCTTTGTTTTGATTAACTGCATCCATTTTCTTGCTCAGAAGATTGTTCAGTAGTTTCTCCCTCAGCTCCTTTTCTTTTCTCTGCAACCCCAGTGCTCTCTCCTTTTCCTCTTCCACACGTTTGAGCTCAGCCTCCTGGAGCCTTCGTCTCTCCTCTAGCTGCTGAAGACGAACCTTTTCTTCATTATGCTCTTGCTCCAAAAGCTTTACTGTCTGAAAGATAGTCAAAGGGAAGGTAAGAGTAAACAAGAAAATATTTATAGACCTGCTCATGCTTCGAAGTTATACTGTGACACCAAAGCAGCAATATGACAAGAAAATAAAATGTAAAAAACAGAACTTAACCATCTCAAAAAAAAAAAAAAAGGTTGTTTTCCTCTTAAATGAAAAAAACCCCAAACAAACAAAAAACCCACTAACACACAGCTGTTGTAAGGTGAAACATTAGTATCAGTCCAACTTCTGAGTAGCAGTTTCTCCTACCTTTTTCACAAGACAAAAGCCAAGCTTGTTCTTTATGTCTCCTTAATATGACAAGAATAACACACACAAGCTAGAGCAACATGTGAAATTGAAAGTATTAACACACATTTATCAGGGTCAACACTTGAAGGTTACAGTCAAATTTAAAACATGTATTTCTCTTAGATGATTGCAATCTGTGGTTCATAGATTACAAGTCCATAAAAAACCCCAAATAATTAAACACCCACATATTAAATAGAAACTGATTTTCATTTTGTCAGCTACTTTAGAAACTCATGATACTGAAGGAAAAGATTCCAACTTTATTTTTTAATCTGACCCAAACAAACAGCTTTGTGGTGACGTCAAAATTCTGGAAGTGAAAGAAACACACTGCTCTGTTTTATCAGACAACCCTTCTATTTCACAGCTGCAAAATTACAAAGCCTGCAACAAGTATTTCTCCCTTCTCCTAGTACATAACTGACCACATAGCACTCTGAGTTCAAAAACACTCCTGAGGTACACTGGCATCGAGGAAAAACAACTGTGCTTTGCCAGATAGTTTTTCACTTCTGCAGACAATACTTAAGCTACACTACATTACACCCTAACATGACTTTATCCAAGGCACAAATGATACCCTGTTTCAGTGAAAAATAGCAATACTGTTGGAGAGACAGGAGCTAACATTTGAAGCCTTAGCTGACAGTACTCTTCCTACAGAGAAATCATTCTGCACATTTTCAGACATCAGATAATGAAAGCTCATTCTCTGAAACTGCAGAGTTAGAAGAACCACTGAAAGTCAGAAGGGAAACAGCATCAAAGCTGGAATTAGAAATAAGAGTCTTGCATCTTATCCTTTGTGTTTAGTTCACTTCATCATGCTTACACGTTCTTTCACTCAACTAAACAGCAAGCTTGTCAATTAGTAAAAGATGCTATTCAGGATTACGAGTTCAAGTTCACTCTTCCATTTACCTATATGTGGGTATTTTACCAAGGTAAACAGTTTCATTATACTTTTTTGAATTTTTGTCCTAAAGAAGAGCATCTGGAGAGGTACTAAATCTGTCATCTAATGAACAGTGCTTTCCACCCTCTCTCAAGTTAGTAACAGCCTTTGTTCACCAGGCTTTTAGTAGCTTCTGAAATAAATACTGAAGTTACCTTTGCCCTGCTCAGCAGTTCTGCAATCAGTCTAATGGATTGAAGATTCCTCTGAGCTAACAGGAGCTTCCTTTCTTCTAACTTTATCTTTTCTTGCAGTTTTTTCTGTTCTTCAGCTTGAAGCTTTTCAAGTTGTTTTTTGTTCCGTCGAAATTCACGATCTTTCTGTCTCTGTTCTCTCTTACGCAACTTTTCTTCTCTTTTTCTCTCTCTCTCATATTCTTCAAGTTCTTTCTGCTTCCTAAAAAGAGATCAATATATTTACTTCATCTATGACAGGCACAATTTTAGACTCCTACTCTACGTAAAAATATATTTTGTACTTTGAGTAAACTTGTTTCTAAGTAAAGTAGGAAACAGTGAACTTTCTATTAGTTGTGATGGCAAATAACAATTAGCCTGTCAATATCTGAAATCAAGTTGGAATCCAAACATAAAACATAGCTACAAAAAATTTTAATTCTTTTAACCAGTTCTGCCAGAGGCAATGCATCAGGCATCTAGGCAGTCAATCATCACAGTGAGAAGAAAATTACCAAGCCAATTAATGTGTTCAGGGGTTGGTGGGTTTTATTTCAGTCATTATGACAAAACGTAAAAGCCTGAGGTTTTTTGATCAGGTGTCTAATGGCACGACTTTTAGGAAACAAAGTATTTTGCAGATTCAGTATTTTGAACTGAACATAAGCATTAGCGATAATCTAAATAACCATACAGTTTCAGAAACTGTTTAATATCTAAATATTAAGCAATGAAAACGTATAGGCATCAAGGCAACTGGACACCACACTATCCTTGAAACAATTTGGTCCATTTGTGTTTATATTCTGAACAGCTGTCTTATGACACCGCTCACTAGCGGTGTTCCCCAGGGTTCGGTCTTGGGGCCAGCGCTGTTCAACATCTTTATCGATGACCTGGATGAGGGGATAGAGTGCACCCTCAGTAAGTTTGCAGATGACACCAAACTGGGAGGCAGTGTCAGTCTGCTAGAGGGTAGGGTGGCTCTCCAGAGAGATCTGGATAGGTTGGATCGTGGGCCGAGGCCAACTGCATGAGGTTTAATAAGGCCAAGTGCCAGGTCCTGCACTTTGGTCGTGATAACCCCAGGCAGCGCTACAAGCTTGGGGCAGAGTGGCTGGAGAGCTGCCTGGCAGAGAAGGACCTGGGGGTTCTGGTTGACAGCCAGCTGAACATGAGCCGGCAGTGTGCCCAGGTGGCCAAGAAAGCCAATGGCATCCTGGCCTGCATCAGGAATGATGGCCAGCAGGAGTAGGGAAGTGATAGTCCCCCTGTACT
>VWZZ01006588.1:7451-39154 GCA_013399095.1 Psophia crepitans | reverse complement strand
ACCGACCCCTGAGGGACTCCACTGGTCACAGACCTCCAACTAGATTCTGCCCCATTGACCATAACCCGCTGACTTCTTCCTTCCAACCAGTGCACGATCCACCTCACAACCCAATCATCCAGACCACATCTCCTCAGTTTATCCGCAAGGATGCCGTGGGAGACGGTGTCAAATGCCTTACTGAAGTCGAGATAGACCACATCCACTGCACTTCCACCATCTATCCACCTGGTTACATCCTCATAGAAGGCTATCAGGTTTGTCAAGCATGACTTTCCCTTGGTAAAACCATGCTGACTGTTCCCAGTGACCTTCTTATCCTTGATGTGCCTGGAGACAGTGCCAAGGACAAGTTGTTCCATCACCTTTCCTGGGATAGAGGTGAGGCCGACCGCTCTATAGTTACCTGGGTTCTCCTTCTTGCCCTTTTTGTAGACTGGAGTGACATTTGCCTTCCTCCAGTCCTCAGGCACCTCTCCCGTTGCCCATGACTTGCCAAAGATGATGGAGAGTGGCCTGGCAATGACCTCTGCCAGCTCCCTCAGCACTCGCGAGTGCGTTCCATCAGGACCCGTGGATTTATGGATGTCCAGCTTGGCTAACTGCTCCCTAACCCAGTCCTCATCAACCCAGGGAAACTTGTCCTTTACCTTGACTTCCTCTGGGGCTTCAGGGGTCTGGGGCTCCTGGGGAGAGTCTGCAGCACTGTAGACAAGAATCAAAGAATGCATTCAGTAGCTCCGTCTTCTCTGCATCCTCTGTCACCAGGGCACCCGCCCCATTCAGCAGTGGGCCTACATTGCCTCTAGGGTTAGTTTTATCTGCAATGTATCTATAGAAGCCCTTCTTGTTATCCTTGACCTCCCTGGCCTCTAGGACTGATTTAAGGTCTTCAAGTGATGCTGAACCACTGTGCCTCTAGGGTGATTGTTCTAGTGGCTTCCCAACCTCAGCATTAAGCTTTCGCATTTCCAGCTGGAATGTGTTTGGCTTTAGCTTGCAAGCACTTATAGAAGACTTTTATCTCAATGGGTTTCAAAGCTTTTCTAAAATTTTAAAATACATTTATACAGAAGATTGTCTTCTACTTCCTCTTTAAATGCAGCCACTTTGATGGTGAGACACCAGCCTTTCTTCCAGCATACAATAGCTCTACCTAGCACTTAAGCTAGGAAGAGCCAGAGCTGCCAGAAGTAAGGGAGAGGAGGATTTAGGAAAGTAGGAGGTGCTTAAGAAGCCAGTAAGTTTTATAGTAACACTCATAAGACTGCAGAATAGCACCTTGGACACAAAAATTAATAGTTCTGGGCAGGAGCTTAATAGTGGCCTTATCCAAAAGACAATACAACTCCAGCTTCTGGCCAAACTGTAGCAAAGCATGACAGTTTCAAGCCTTTGACATTTCTGGTACCCTCACTGCATCTTGGAGCGAAGAGTTTTTACTCAAAAGCTTCCCTTGCAAGTTGTCAACCTAGGGTGTCATCTTTGGCACGACAACCTCATATCTGATAGCCTAGCTCTGGGCAGCACAGTGACACAATTAATGAAGGCAGAATCTTCAATAACATTTATCCAGTAATGGTACCTTTTGTGTGTGTCTTTGATGGGTGTTACTGATAAGGCCAGACCTCAGACTTTGTTATCCAGACATGACTTTTAAGTGTGTCTTCACAGCATGTAATTCATCTGAAGAGGCTGATCTACCACTGTTGTCATGGACATGGCTGAGGTGCCATTACACTAATAATAATGTATTTTATCACAAGATCTCTCTTTTAGTGTTTCAGGAGGAGGTTATCTCTCTCAATTAAACAGCAAGAGTTAGGTGAGAAAAAGGGAAAAAATACAGAGAAACAAGGATCAATGTGTCTTTTCCCTAGAATTTATGACACTTTTTTTCATTCGTGCAAATGATCCAGAAAAAGACAATGCCTGAGAATTATGTTTATTTGCTTTATTTGCTGTCATTTGTAGCTCACTGAGGCCCTGCTCTTTGAATCCATTTCCAAGGAGGCAGTCTTCTTCCTTCAGTGTCCACCTTGCAGGCACTCAGTCTTGGAAGCAGGAAGATAGAGACGGTGACCATCAGCGTCGGTTCCCTTAAAGATGTAACCGGGTGGGTCTTTGTAAGAGGCCAAGCATCTAACAAAGCCTTTTGGTGTGTAGCTGGTGGCATAAATGGTTTTAGCATCTAGCAGAGTGTCATGCTTTGGGCCTGACCAGCCAGGTTTATAGCTCTTCGTAGCTGTGGGCTGATGAGGCACATAATGGCTCTGGGAGGTAGTCAAGAAATCCATTGGTTTTTCTGGGAAAGTCAGTTCCGGAACACGAGTAATAGGTTTTAGTCTCTTGCACAGCCAAGGCTTATAGTCTTCCTTCATTACAGAAGAGCTATTGAATGGCTCAGTACTTTTATTAAGCTGGGCCAAAGTTTGGCACATCTCAGCTGGCTTGCCATTTAGGTGCTTGTAATGTGTCTGAGTAGTGGTCTGAAGGTCCATTTTCTCCAGAGGAGGAAGATATACCTCAGGTTTTTTACTGAATACAGGAGACCATGGCCAAGCTTGGTATTTTTCCTGAAACTCAGTTGTAGATGAAAATGGAAGATCACAGAGAAGCTTCAGCTGGTGTGGTTTTGCCAGCTTGGCTGGCTGACCAGCCAGTCCCTTGTAAGAAACTTTGTGGGTAGTGAGGCCATCGAATGGGACTTCACTGACCTTGTATTTCTCACTATTATGGACATAACGTTTCTCCAGATGGTGTGGCACATAATTCGCTCTATAAATGGTTATATCCTCAAAGGGAGCCTCGGTTTTCCTGACCAGATTCAGAGGTTTGCAGCTTTGAGTGGCAACTGGCCCCCTGTAGAGATAGTCACCTTGGCCAATGGTTCTGTGGTCAAATTTTTCTTCTGATGGACAAAACCTGTCATTTGGTCTGATCAGCTCTGTCTTTGGTTCATTCCATAGCACGTAGTCATCTGAAACATAAGAGGAATCCTATCTAAGTGCTCAACTGAAATTCTTTGGTGAGTTTAGGCATATACCCTATTATATTTTGATTATTACATTTTCTACTGTAATAAATATTTGTTGACATTGTAATGATTGACAAATCCTATTAAAAGAGCTGCTGTAGAACATATTATACGCTAGTGTGCTAATCCCTGGAAATGCTTAGCATCTACACAAAAAAAATGGAATGAAAATAATTCTGTACCTGCCCGCACCTACAGAGATGGTGAAATACGATGTGGGAAGATTAAATTACATTCTCAGTCTTGCAGAGACATTTTCTGTGGGTGACCGAGTGGGCGCTGTCCTCATGCTCAGTCAACGAGAAGTCATGACAGTGGAGTATCATGGCACTGACTTCAACCCCCTTCATTTACCTTCCTGCAGCTATACTGCGGCTGGCTCAACACAGGCAGAGTATGCCTGTGTCTGCAGAAGGTTGTTCAGATGTCTCCCACAGTACCTCTGGGGCAAGGAGAACCAGGTGTCCGTCGTTCCAACCTAAAAGCTGGTAGCTGCAGAGCTACCATTCCTCTTTGTACCTTCTCATTTGGGGATGACCTGATTTCTCAGCTGCACAGATATAATGCTGCCTACAGTTTGCCGAGCTCAGGGTTTCGCAGTTCATCTTGGTGTCAGCAAGCTATGTTGTGTGGCATCTCCTCAGCTCTTGGCTTCGGTCTCTGTGGTACTTCTGCAGGCAGTACCAGCAGGAAGCAAGAAGGAGCTTGTAACTCTGCCTCGAATTCTTCCTTATTAGAAAAACTGTGCTGCAATTTGCAGACCAAGCCTACACTGATCTGAAGCATTAAATCATATTGCAGAGATGGTCCATACTCCAGAAATCTTGCTATCCAAATTCGTAACTAAGAAAACGTTTTAGGTGGCATTTTAGAGACATTCATATCTGACATTCATATCTCTCTCTTGGCAGGATACCAGGGAGGGAAAAATGAGGGACTGAGGCTTAAAATGATTTGCACTCAGTCTCACTAGAAATCTATTGCAAAGCTGCCTAACTCTCTGACCAATGCTGCAGCCACAAGACCATCGTTTTTCCCCTTCCTAATAATCTTGTGCAACTTCCCCTAGGGAGCATTATGGTTACTGGTAGGAAGTTGAAATGAAATAGTCTTGGAGATAACCCAAGTCTTTTTTTTCTTTCATTTCCCTCCTTTCAAACCACATTGAGAGTTATGAGGCAAATAAGCTTCCAGCTGACTCTGCACAGGAAGGAAGTCTGGATTTCAAAGTACTAGAGAGTAAATGATGCAATTAGGTATCAGGACATTTGAACTCTCCAATCCAAACAGAGTTATTCCTTTTGAAGGGCAGTGGCTATTGTACTGCACAAACGCAATTACACAATTACGCAAAGGATGTGTTCATTACAGTGTTAAATCGACCCAAAAAAGGCAACTCTTTGCTCCAATTAGGTGCCCATTTAAAGGCCTTCTGGTACAAATCAAGTTGCTCTGCCCTGGCACAAGAGAGGAAGCAGCCGCCACAGGTGCCACGCTGCTCCCAGAGAGCGCCCTAGCCCTCAGGTACAGAGCTGTCCTCATGCTGCTTACCAGCGTAGTCAGCTGAGAACACGGGCCTGCCTGTGTGCACTGTCACAGCCATTCGTTTGCCACTGCTGGTGCCACGGGAGCCCAGGCTGCGTGCTCTGCTGGTGCCAGGGTGTTTAAGTGCCCCAGGTGCTCCCGTTCCCCTGATGCCCAGGCACTACCGTACGGTGGGATGCTGACTTTGTGCCTGTGCCTAGTGTACATCATTTCCCTGGAGAGATGGTCCAGCAGCATGAACCACAGGCACATATGGACATATGTCATCACAGGGAAAATATTAATAAACTGTTAAAAAGTAAGAAGCTAATGAGATGCAGCCCATGTCTAAGCAAGGGCTGCGTTCCGAGGTCTGACATTTCAGATGCCAACCAAGAGTTACCAAAATACTGTTTAGGTTTTCCCATCATCTTTGCTCAAAAATAGTCTGTGCATTTTGGATGTAACCACAGCTTTTGCAAAGTATTCAAAATATGACAAGCAAGTCCATCTGTCTTCAATTTTAAAAAACTACAAGCTCCACACATTTGGAGACCTCATAGGCATTATGAATTTATTTTACTTAGTCTAAGCCAGCAGTGCTACTATTCCTTCAAAATATGTTACAATTTTATTGTAACTCTAATTCTTCTCCCATAGATATTAATAGTTTCCCATGTAGCAGAATCTTGAAAACATTAGAGGGTACAGGAGGGAACGGAGGATATGAACCATATGTTATTGGAGGGTTAGGCACGTCTAACTATAGCCAAGCGAGACAAAATGAAAATTAGATTACATACCTGCAGATGGATAGAAACAGCTATGCATGTAGCTTGGAGGAGACAAGAATTTTGAAACCTTAAGTTGCAAAGTCTGACATTAATTGTGATACGAAATAGCACCATCTTAAACCTGCAGTGTCATTTGGGATATGGTGTGTCTTTATTGCGAAGGAGTATGACAATATGGTAGGAAAGGTAATTTAATACCAGTGCAGTACTGTTTTATATGCTGCTTACTTATTTGAATTAGATCATTAATTGAATAGCATGTTTCAAAATTTCGCACTTGAGTAGCAGTCAGTAAAACCTAGCAATGCTTAGAGAATACCACAATGAAAACTTGTATTTTTTGTGAACATGGGCCTTTAAAAGGGAATTCATTCAGTATGCAACTTGATCTTTGAGGGGGTTTGGATGAAGATTTCCATTTGCAGTGTTCTGAAAAATACTGCAGATTATAACCAAATGTGGCTCTGATACATTTTATTAGAGCTCTGGAGTAACAGTTAAGGTGCTGACCTAAATACTGATAAAAGGCAAAGATACACATCTGGTTCAGATACAGAGAAGTTAAAGATATCTGAACACAGAAGGAAAGATCCTCTGCTTGTGCAGAGCAGCATTTTTTTATTGGCTTCACTGAAGCTATTCCAATGAATACCATCTGGTGACGTTGCCTATGCAAAACAAAGTGTTCAAAACAGTGTAAACGTGGGTATTTTGCACCTGTGGGTCATAGTCTTCATGACTCAAGTCTTTCTAAATGGACAGTATTTCCTGTGTGCTTTCCAGTTTATGCTGTTGCAAACATGCAGCTGCACTAAAGTCTGGCTTTCAGTCATTTCAGCTGGGTAATCCTAACACTGCATTCGCATAACTTTTATTTCCTTACTTCCTTCATCATTTCAAGTTTTAGGAAAAAAATCGTTTCTGTACACTGGGACAAATGTCAGTGCCAACACCAGTCATAATCTTTTATACTTGCATAGCATAATAAAAATGAAAAAACAAAACAAAAAAATCAAATATCTTAAGAAATACACAAATGCTAACTATCTGCCTAGCAAAACTAACTAGCCGAAAGGTGTGCAGAGGGATTTTCTACTTATGACTTACTACCAAAACTAGCACTGTTACTGAAGCTTCCTCCCAGTCATGCAGAAGAGAACTCCTGCTGCTGGAGAGGGGAGAACAAAGGCTCTGCAAAGACAAACCACCTACACCGTGTTACTGCTACTGAGAAACAAGGGCATAGTTAGATGCACAGTTCACTGGTTTTAAGTAGAGCTTGAGTGCTTTGGACATCTGTGTGAAACTTCTGTATGTACGTAATTCCCATACGTGTCTCTTGCATATCCACAGATCCTCAGCACACACAAAAAGGGTCCCATGCTTCATGACCTGCTCAGACCTAACAAATTCTACATATTTCAGATGTGACTGATCCACTGCATGTGTGGACCAGCCCTGCAGTATACCCAGAGTATGATCAGTATATCCTAAAGGTGATGCTGCTGGACCCACTTGCAGGAGTTCACATGGCCCTGCTTCTAGCCAGGATGCCTGTAGGCCTGTGAGACATGCAAAGGAGGTGAATTCAGAAAGATCCTAATGCTACTGTTAATGTGGGGCTTTAGTCCCAACAATTTCTGTCTGTGTGGTTCCTGCACAACTTGTTCACCTACAGAGACAAAAGGAATGACAACTGCACACTGTTGTGATCTGTCGTCTTAAAAACTGAAGTTACTAATGAAGTCTTGAAAGACGCTGCAAGGGCACATACCTCCATAAGTTGTTCTTGTATCCATTGTGGCACTGGGGATATGTCTCATCACACAAGGGATGCATGGAGGTTCCCAAGAGAGAGGGTGGGAGTTATAATCTTGTTTATAAGTGGAGATCAAATCCATACTCTGATCGCTCTTGACATGCTTCTCAGGTGATTTAAGTTTCTGTGGCAACACTTTATGAGCTATGTAATCTCTCCTGTGAAGAATAATTTCATTATGTCTTTAGTTTTAAAGAAAAAAATATGTTCCTTTTTCTGGACACACAAAAAATTAATACTTCCTCTTATCTCCACAGCCTAAGAAAGGCTGGATAGGATACAAGCACCTAATGAAATAAACAAGCCTTTCATGTTTGGAAATCTGGACTCTGAAAAGGAACTGAGGCAGCTCTGGACAACCTCAGGCAGGTCAGGTTCCCCCTTCTCTCCACCCAGTGGGGTTTACACAAAGCTCTCTCGGTTCCACAGTGGAGTTGCACCAGAAGACATAACTTCTTTTAAAGGCCCCATAATTATGGTAGGCTATCTAATATATATGGGAAACATGAGAAAGGCAACAATTGCTTTCCCAGACAGTACAATGTACTGCAGTTCAGCCCAGAATGGGGAGATAACAAAACAGTTTTACAGCAAAACACCAGTTGAGGAAAGAAACATCAGCATGATCACTCAGTCAGCTTTTTCTCAGGTAGCACTGTAAAAGAGTTTTTTAAAAATACTGCAGTAGTGTTAGTTCACTCCCACAAAACAATACAGAAACAAGATGGAGAAGAAAATAACATCACCATTCAACATTCACTAACCTGAACCTATTTCACTGCCCACATCCTTTGGTAGAGGGCAGAGAGTCTGTTGCCTGGCACCTGTGAATTCAGTCTCTAATATCAGAGTACCCTTCCACTGGTGTCCAGATCTGTTTACACCATTGACAGGTGGCAAGGAGAAACAGTCAGTGCAGGAGCTATTCTAATATTGATATTGCACTTTGCATCCTGAGTGATGCTGGGTGGGCAAGAGCCTGAGTCTCTGAATGTACTGGATTAATTACATATTTTAGCAAATAAACAAGGTTCTCAAAAGTCTATGTAGAGCAGAAGGGAAGAGAATTCACATTGCAAAGTATTAGGTATAGGGCTAAAAGGAGAAATGCCAATGTAAAAAAAAATAAAACATCCAAGAGCATCAGGATGTACTAATGTAGATATCACACACGCTGTAGTCCCTTGGCATATTTTTGTCAGCAATTTAAAGCCAATGCGTTTTCTAAGAGGGGCCAAGAAAAGACACGCAGGAGTAAAACAGGCATGCAGCATCCTCAGGAGCACGGTGGGCTCAGTAACAAAGGGTCTTTCCCAAGGCACTCACAGTACGCTGCCCAATCCCACGCTTGAAGGAGCCAAGAGTGTACCAGAGGTGAGGAACAGATCACAGGCAGGCAACGCTCACCAATGTGATCAACAGTTTTCTGGCAGCGAGAGCACCTTTTCCCACTCTGACTATTGCAATGCAACAGAACCTGCAGTGAAGATGACAGAGAGATTGATCTGCTGATAAACCAGTGCCAACCTGCATCCAAGACACCATGAAAAAATGGTACTGCCTGCAACCCCCAGACTTTTTCAAGGGAGCAATACGTTGCGATATGACAACACTCAGTGAATCGTTATTAGAGAAGACAACTCAGTGTTTGCTGGCCTCACAGTCCCTGCAGTTATTCTCATACGTTCCACCAATTCTTTCTCTCTTGAGTTTAGCCGCACAGCCAGAGCTTTTAGCAGCTCTCTAATAGGTGGTGGCACTTTTCACTAGGCCTCAGTACTTCTCATGTTGGGTATATTTTCTTACCAGTGTTGCCTGGAGGACAGCAAGGCTTCAAAGCTAACTGTTCAGGCTCTTGTATTCTGCACTTTCTTACTAGTCTGCTTTTCAGAAGTTGTGCTGAGCTCCAGGACTAACAGTTACTTTGGGAATCACCAGCCTTGTCTGAGCAAGGATAGCTTTGCTGATTGAACAGGAAGTTTCTAAGGACTCCTTGACAGACCCTCCATGGGGGCTGCCCCTCCTCACCTGCCTTAAGAGGACACCAATGAGGCCATTTAGTTATAGGCAGACACAAAAGTGTCTAGGTGTTTGACCTCATGTTGGAGATGGAGGGCATATAGAGAAGTGAAGTCTGCTCTTTGAAACTCTCTGATCCTTTCAGTTGTTACTGAAAACTCCCACATAGACAGGCATCCCAAGTGTAAGTCAGGCATTTCAGACTTCATCAGCCACACTTGTGATTTAAATTGACACCTCATAAAAGTGCATAGTAAGGAAAGGAGCTAGTAGAGCTTCTATGTCAGGATGAGAACAAATGGGTAGCACGAGCTGTTAAGACTTAATAGCCGTTGGCATCTCCTAGGTCTCTAATTCAGCTCAGCAAAGGCAAGACTGATGTTGCTTGTGATTGTGTCTGTGATGACAAAGGAAGTAAACATCAAGATGGGACAACAGCCACTGTTTGAGGAAAGGAGAGCTCTCAGATTCATATTAAAGAATTAGATTACTATTTTTTATGGCTTTCTTCTGTGGACACTTAGGACATCACTCTGCCAGCAGCAGGGAAGAGCCTCAGAAGTTACTTCCATCAAGGAAATGGACACAGTGCAAGTGTGAGGACTACCACTGACACCAACACTGAGCAACAATATAGCTGAGTAGAATCAGCTCAGCAATCCACAGTGACTGCCTTGAGGACATCACCCACACCCCCTTTCCCATCATCAAACTCTACGATATTCACACCTCCTTGGAAACCAGTCACGTTGCAGTATACAAAGTGCCACACAAAACACAGAACAAAAGAAAAATCCTCCTCCAATGTCATCCATACTTTCACAGATAACATTTCTGCTGGTTTACCGGAAGCCTTCCCAAAACAGAAAGTGAACAAAAGCCAAGACCATGACCGTGCTTCTGTGGCCCATATATTCTTTGATCAGATCACATCTCAAACTTCATGAAGTGCAAAAAAAATAGCTGCTTGACTGCACTACAACAACTGGCCTTAGACCTTCATCACTCCTTCACAGAGCCCTCATGAGTCTTTGTACAACTGCAGCATTGCTCTTTTCAGGCTCCCCTTGTGAAAACTAATAATTTTTCTTCTCTCCGTTATCCATCTCTCACACACACGTTGTCTAAGTCACAGTCCTCACTCTCTGTCACTATTTTTCATACATTGTAGTCGAGGTGCCTTCCATGGGTATCTGTGCCATCTTGTAGGCTTCCTTTGGCTTAACTGAGCCTCTGGGAAGACTGTTGGGATAAAGAGGATATCGATCCGTGTACTCTGACAGCATGCATGGCTTCTCACTCTTCTCATAGGGCCTGGTGAGCAGGTGTGGACAATGGTGACATCTGCAAGGACAAAAAGCAGCACAGGGAGTTAGTGAGTTACATGAAGCTGAATAATACCTCCCTGTATAAGGAGGATACATGAACTGGATAAGTGAACATTGTAATGACTGCTACAGCCTCAATTATTTAAAGTGCAAAAGCATAACTTGCACAAAGAAAGCGTTAGTTTCTGTCTACTGCTATAGCCTGCAGTCAAAAAAGTCCATGAAGCCAACTAAAACAGCCTAAAAAAAGCAAGTTCACCTAGATGAAGAAAAAAGCAAGTTAATCTGGCCAAGTGCGCCATATTGTGCTGGACTAGAAACTCTAGTTAATGTCCCTTTTGTTCCATTTCTTATAAATTTATTATCCTACTTTGCCCACATATTGAGCTAACTTGTGTAAACAAGTGAGAAAAAGGTAACAGTTAGAGAGTCTGTGTTTACTCATGCTTGGGCAGCACTGCTCTGCCCATCTCTCTTTCTGAAAGCAATTCAGTCTGGGTATTGCAAGCCCTCTCCATTATTTGCACCAAAACGAGGACACAGAACAAACCGGGTTTTTTGAGGGAGCTCCCTCCTGACCAAAACTAAAATGCCACCATGGATTGTGCATCATTGGTGACTTCCTTCTTTCCACGCTGGCACCAGGCCAGAGTAGGGTGGGCAAGGCTCATCCTGTCAAGAAAAGGTTTGGGATCCCACCCTCAGATTTCTTCCCAGAGACGTAACAGTTTATATTGCTTTCTGGTTTGAGTCAAATCTGCTGGAGTCAGTGCAAAGGTTGCTGATTAAGGACTTCAGGAACGAGCCCATAGGAATTACACTGAGAGGAGGAGGCCTCTGGTTTTATGTCTCATACATCATTCCTGCCAAAGTCAGTGTTTTCCCTACTGGATGTATCTTTTCCAGTGCTACGTCTAGTCCAGAGATGAATTACTTATTTGAAAGGGCTTCTATACTTATCAAAGTCCCCAGTAAATTAAATGTTGAGCAATCTAGGATCAGTAGAGCTCTGATTACCTAAATTTATACAGATAACCTCTGGTCTACATTCAAGGGTACACCTTCATATATTGAATCATTTTCCAAACTAGCACAAAAAGGGAAGAAAAGCCCAGAGAACTCAAACAAAATTCTGCATCTTTTTGACAAGCCAGATTCTCACTCAGATTACAAATCCTTCTGTGAAATCATAAATCATGAGGAGTCCTAGTAGATTCATTTTTGCCTTAGAGAAGTTTTGAGTTTTGACCCAAAGGGAATACTTACAGAGAGTAAAGCAGACTATACCTGCCAGTTAAAATTTCAGAAGAAAAGACTTCAGGGTGGAAATTAAAAAAAAAAAAAAAAAGATGCCCCACTCCCTTAGAAACCTTATAAAATTCCAGTTTTCATGTAATTGGAGGAGAGGCAAACAGGGAAATGAAAAAAAGATTAATGTGACCTTGTTGGAATGGATTTTGTGACAAAAACCTTCCAAACACAGGCTGCACCAACTCTTTCTGGCCACACTTGTGGTCTTCCAGCATTCCTAGAAATTATTCCTCATTATCCAATGGAAAAGGATCTGCCCGTTCTTTCTGCTTCAAATCTCCTGGCTTCACACCACCCCTAAGTGCATTTTCATCCCCTCGCTCTCCTAAAGTCTATGATGCAGCAAGCTAGTCTTCGGCTTGGCTTTGGAGTGTGTTGATGAGGCCCTTACGTTAGCTTTTTATGGTAAAACTGCACTCTGAGTGGGGGAAAACAGCTGTACTACCTAGTTCATCATGGCTCTGCGTACAGTGCAGACACTGGCCAACAGTAGCATTTTGCCAATAAAGAAAGGCTGGTCAGGAGCAAGTCAATGACACTTCACTACTACCATCAGCTACTACACCATTACAACTCAGCTGCACGCACAGGGTTTGGAGGCGCTCACTCGCAACACTGGGTTTCCTCAGCAGTCCAGAGCAGAGGCTTTGTGCAGCTCCTTGCCCACACCAGGCAGGCTCTCTGCTGCAGGCACATTATCTCGCATCTTGATGGACATTTGTGAGGCAGAGCCCTGCACCTGCCCAGCAGCGCTGTTGGCACTGGGGAAGGTGAGAGGTCCTGCAGATTAGCCCGACAAGAGTGGGTAATACAAGTACCCCTCCAAAGACCACACAGGAGCGGGCAGGGAACAACAGATTGTGGGACCTACGTTTTTCCCCTTGCAGGCACGGCTGCCAGCGTGAATGCTGGGGGACTTCTCAATGGCCCAGGGTGGGAAGAAGGCCAGGATCTCCTGCAGATAGCAGCAGCCACAGACTGCTGAGCTCTTTGCCCTAGGACAAAGTTAAGCCTTCAGCATCAGCTGGCAACACAGATGGCTTTGCACTTCAAGTATTCACTCACTTTTCATGCGTACAATTCTGCTGTGTTGAACTTCAGAGCACACAACAACAGAAGGAGATATTTCAGAAAAGCACTTTCCCAAAAATAAATCCTTCCTGACAGGGCAGAGAAGTAAACCTGAATATTTTCTCGTCTATTATTTTGCACTGGATTGTGATGTATGCCCACAGGTTTTACAGTGACACTCACTGTATTACAGACTATACACAGAAATTATCATCAGTGATAATTCACCACAAATATGAGATACTATAAAAGCTTTGCCTCTGCATCCAGAGAGATATTCCTGAAAATATTTTTTACTGGAGACTAATGTAAATAACAAAGCAAGACTCTTAGCAACAAGGAGCGGCACAATATTAGATTTCGAGGTTTGCTACACTTTATCACTTCTTCTGGCACAATAAATATTTATAGAACAACTACATGATTCTTCAGCACTGAAGTCACTGCTATATGACTGCAGCAAATCGGCACATTAACGTCAGAGCTAAGCAGTTAAAATTATTTTATAAATGTTTTGCTATTACAGTTGTCCATTTCTAAAAACTGATGAGACTTAAATTTTGACATTTGTTATGCTTGCCCACGTATTAGGGGCATTGGGGCTTTTTTGGCTCCTTCTACTCTGATTTTCACTTGTGAAAAGTTCACTTTACTTGACTGAGGTCTATCAAGTTAGCCCGGCCAATATTAGTAATAAAATATAACAACAAGGAAGCACATAGGGGTTTTTGTTTAATAAGAATTAAGGAAGAATAGCAGGCTCTTTGAGTGTACAAACAATGCAGGTCCCCTGCTTTCAGAGGAGCTGGGTTCATCTAAATAGAAGCTGAGATGAAATGTGAACAACTTACCAGCTTACATTAACTATTTGTTTAAACCAGGAAGGACAACCTGGAGCCAGGGATCAGGATCAGGATTCAGGTTGTTTGAATTCAATTTCTGCATTCACCAGTCTCCCTGACCAGCACAGCTCTCTTCCAACTAAAGATAAAATATAGCCTTCTCCAGAGGAGAAAGAGGAGGAATCCTGTAAGATTTATTAATTCCTCAGGATAAGGCTCTCAGACTTATCTGATTTTTTAAATGTCTGTGATTAATACTAACAGATTATCACAGTGGGCCTAAGTGGAGTGGTAAGAAAGTTGTACTATTGAAATCCTAATTTATCCCAGTTATGTGGCTTCTTACTGCTGGTAATTAATGTTTCCAGAGGTCATGGATGCCATGGCTTGAGTATTACTGCTTGAGAGAAAAAACATGAGGCTCAGAAACAGCTGAACTGTCACTCAAGAGAATTTAGTTTTTCCTTGTAAAAAACACTGGTCTTCAGACCAAGTCCTTACAGGGAGAAGCAACATCTCCTTGACCACATAATCTCCTTCTTGTACCATCTCTAATTTCCATGAGTGGTCAGATCAAGTCAATATTACAGAAATCTCTAGTTTAGGAGGAATCATGATGCTGTCCAAAGAAAAATAGAGATGTTAAAACTTGCCAGAGAACTGGGGCAGTCTCTAATAGCAGGAACTGACTACCAGCAGTCAGGCTGCAGAGAAAATTACTGAAGGTGAGTCTGTATTTGTGCAAATCTCTTCTCTTCCAAGCAACACAGATGCAATCAAAGGCCCAGTTACCCAACTGAGTTATAAAAGGATGGACGACAGATTAGATGTTTGTGAAGGGAAGAAGAGCATCCATGTGTAAAGTATCAAAGTATGTCACATATAAATATTGAATATGGTAATAATATCAGGAAAATTAAAACACACTGTGGACAGGGCATATGGGAAGTACACGATTCTGCTTTTCGATGGTGAATGGTTTTGAAACAAAAAGTAAATGCGCAATAAAAGCAAGAGACCCCTTGAGAGAAGTTTGAAGTTCCTGTGATCATAACAGTACAAAAAATGTTAACCTGAAACATTTGGAAGGTTAAATATAATTCCCATACAGCTCAGAAACTTTTGTTTCTTTGTGTCATATTAGAATGCTGAACTCTGGATGCCAAATTTCACTTTTTCCCCAACAAATAATTCACCAAGTGTTAGAACAGATGGATCAACAATCACCTCAAAATGAATAAAAGTGACAGTGGAGAGAGAGGTTTGGCACATTTGCAGGCACACAGTCTTCACTTTGGTTTCAGACAAATGTTTAAAGAAAAGAGAAACATACTTGTAGACATATAGTGCTCATCAGTGCCAAAAGAATGAAATATGTGATTGCTTGGTCTTCTAAATTCACCCTCATCAGAATGCCACCACTGGGAATCCAGGACAGTTGGAAGGAGGACAGTACCCTGGAAAAAGAAAAAACCCTGAGGTTTTCTATTACATGTTCACCTTCACTGTCAGGGTGGCAAGGCACTGGCACAGGTTGCCCAGAGAAGCTGTGGCTGCCCCATTCCTGGAAGTGTTCAACACCGGGTTGGATGGGGTCCTGGCCAACCTGATCTAGTGAGTGGCGTTGGAACCAGATGATGTTTTAAGGTCTCTTCCAACCCAAGCCATTCTATGATTCTATGTCATTGTGGTTATGTCCCCTTCAAAAGCTGCACGAAGTCATCATGGTCATCCTTTTCTATTGACCTAGTGAACTCTGAGCTCACTATACTCCTCATGGGCACTCTTGCCTTTATTCACACTTTCTATCTTGCTTTCTACATGTGCAACCAAGAAAAGAAAGTCTTTGATATAATCTTCCTGCTAATCTCATCTCAGGTAACCCTCAAGAAACAAGAATTGTACTGTTTGTTCACATTATCATTAATATAATTTTAGGTACTACCCATACAGTTCACAGGGCTTTCTTGACTTAGGTGTGCTTCAGTACCTGAAGGGTCACAAGAGATAATTTGCAGAAATAAGTACTATCTTCCTACCACTTTCACACATATCTTCTTTGAAATAATGTAAGCAAAGATTAATAGTGACTCATTTAAAACAGAAAGTATAGCAAGTAGAAAGGAAGTGTTAAATATCTCGACTGCCATTAACCCAAACAGCTGTGCAAAACCAGGCAATCA
This sequence comes from Psophia crepitans, assembly GCA_013399095.1. Lineage (NCBI taxonomy): Eukaryota > Metazoa > Chordata > Aves > Gruiformes > Psophiidae > Psophia > Psophia crepitans. The sequence continues at coordinate 23,226 of VWZZ01006588.1, read as the reverse complement.
TGCAGACTGAGTAACTCTTACGTTTTCAGAGTTCACTCATCCTAGCTAAATGCAGCAAACAATGGAGAACCTGGTGCCAAAACTCAGTTTCAGGGGTCCCAGGAGCAGTCATGGTGAGAGCACACAGTAAACATTCGTGGCTGCATTACTTTTGGCAGCTGACCCAAGACATTAGCAAAAGGATAGTCCAAATAGTCCAATAACTTTAGTAAATTATTTGTGGAAATGGTATCCTTTGAAACTGGAATATGCTCTTGATAGGAATCGGGTAGATATCTACGTCCAGGGATACTAAATTTGGGTGGTAATGGGTTTAATTTTCACAAAATGAATACAGTGATTTATCTGTGCTCTCCAACTGAGAACAAAGTTTCATACCCCTCTCCCCCAAGAGAGCAGTCAAAGTGTAATTAGGCCTGTCATGAAGTACTATAATGCCATCTTCACTGCAAGCCGGAGAGCTCTCAGATTTCAGCTCATTAACACAATCACTGCAGATCACATTTTATACATTATCATGGATTTTGTGACTTACTAAAGCTATCCTTGTGCTCGCATACCCACTGCACCTAACCAGCAATGATAGGGCAAATACCGATACCTTTTATGTCTTAGCTTGTGTTAACACTACCACAGATCAAGTAGGGGTGCATACCTGATATTTGTCTGAGATGAAACAGAAAGTTAGAAAGGCATTTCAGGTAACTAAAAAAACCCAAGAGATTTCCATCTTACTGACAACACCATGGCACATCTGGTGCACCTGCTGAAATGCTAAGGAATGGATTACATAAATGGTCCCATCCTTCCTCCCTCTGAAATACACTGATCATTTCGTATCTCTGGTGTCCATAATATAGTATATCTAGAGTGAAAAATTATTTAGTGTAAAACAATCATCAGGTTCTTCTGGACAGATGGCTACCAGTCCTTGCAGAGAAGGTGGAGAGTTAGAAAGGTCAAGTACACGCACATATGCTGAGCTCAGGAATGGCAAATAGTAACACACATTTCAGTGAATTAATTGCCTTTTGGTACAAGTCAGGAAACAAAGACAGCCACCCATTCCCCTGTGTTGCCCATTCCTTGTTTGTTCAGAAGTCCAGGATACAGCAATGGTATGCAAAAAAATGGAAACATGCATCCTCATGAAGGAGCTGTTGAACCAAAGCACATTCTGTGTCAGTACTCATAAACTTGTGAGATCTTAAACGGAGAGATTGTTCTTTTACAAACCTGAAGCAAAAGCAAATCCCTTAATTCAAGCTCCCCAGTTCTGAACTCTCCTAGACTTTCACTTGGGATACAGATGGCATGTCTGGCCTCTACCTAACAGGGAGCTGAGGCAAAATCTTGTCTATCTAACCATCATAAAGATTTAAGAAAACTTAATTTAAATGTTGGTGACTTCCATTCTCTATAGAAAAATCTGCTAGACTTTTACTCATTGCGCCTATTCCAGCTAATAGTTTGCTGTATATACTCAGATGAAGTGACATAGTCTACCTGAGTGATGGGGAGAAAAAAGTAGAGAAATAATGGAGAGCTGAAACATTCATTAAAAACTAAAAGGAACCTAAGCTATCTAACAAAGTGCATGTTTCTCAATAATAAGGTCCAACATTGCTCTCCTTCACACCATTGCAAAGTGTGCGTGAGTTCAGAAAGCTATCTGAGGCATGACAGCAGCACAGAAACTATCATTAATTAGACATAAATTAGTCCAACTATCATTAAATAAAATGGTGAAATAGTGTCCTGATTTCGGCTGAGAAAGAGTTAATTTTCTTCACAGCAGCCAGTACGGGGCTGTGTTTGGGTCTGTGCTGGAAGCAGCGCTGATAGTGCAGAGATGTTTTTGCTGTTGCTGAGCGATGCTCACACAGAGCCAAGGCCTTTGCTGCTTCTCGCACCGCCCCGCCGGTGGGATGGCTGGGGGTGTGCGGGGAGTTGGGAGGGGACAGACAGGGCAGCTGACCCCAACTGACCAAAGGGACATTCCATACCATATGGCGTCATGCTTGGTTTATAAGGGGCTGGGGGAAGAGGAAGGGGGGGCAGTGGTGTTCAGTGTGATGGCGTTTGCCTTCCCAAGTCACCATTACGTGTGAGCGAGCCCTGCTGCCCTGGGGATGGCTGAACCCCTGCCTGCCGTGGGCAGTGGGGAATGAATTCCTTGGTTTGCTTTGCTTGTGCGCGCGGCTTTTGCTTCACTTATTAAACTGTTGTATCTGAACCCGCAAGTTTTCTCACTTTCACTCTTCTGATTCTCTCCCCCTTTCCGATGAGGGAGAATGAGCTAGCGTCTGCATGGTGCCCAGCCATGGGCTGGAGTAAAACCACGACAAATGGACAGAGAGGGTTTGAGAGTAAAATTGAATGCTTAAATAATAAGCTTTTTAATATTTTCCGAGGCGTGAATTCATCAATTTCAAAGAGAAAAAGTTTCTCATGATTTTGTGCTAAATTAACAGCTGATGCCTTTACCTCCACTAAGATGGAGCATGCTGGAAAACGAGAACAGGTGATGTTATTCAGAGCTGCAATGGTATGCCTTCCATCTGATCTTGAGAGCCTCCTATGTATCTAGTGCAAACTGCTCAACAGTCATAGAATCATAGAATCATTAAGGTTGGAAGAGACCCCAAGGATCATCCAGTCCAACCGTCCCCCCACCACCTATTAACCACTAAACCATGTCCTTCAGTACCATGTCTAATCTTTCCTTAAACACCCCCAGGGACAGTGACTCCACCACCTCCCTGGGCAACCTGTTCCAATGCCTGACCACCCTTTCCAAGAAGAAATTTCTCCTCATCTCCAACCTGAACCTCCCCTGGTGCAACTTGCAGCCGTTCCCCCTAGTCCTGTCGCTAGTTATCTGCGAGAAGAGGCCGACCCCAGCTCACCACAACTTCCTTTCAGGTAGTTGTAGAGGGCAATAAGGCTCCCCTGAGCCTCCTCTTCTCCAGACTAAACAAGCCCAGTTCCTTCAGCCGCTCCTCATCAGACCTGTGCTCCAGCCCCTTCACCAGCTTCGTTGCCCTTCTCTGAACACGCTCCAGGGCCTCGATGTCTTTCTTGTGGTGAGGGGCCCAAAACTGGACACAGTACAATGTTCTTGAGAAAAAAGAATGAAAGTACTGTATCTCTGCTCACAGGTTTTCTGCCAGGGAATCTCACTTAACATATACCCACCTCAACAACAGCAACAACAAAAAAACCCAACAACCCCCCCTCCCCCCAAAAAAAACCAAACCAAAACAAAATCCCATTGTCTTATTTCTACCAGTGGAGGTAAAAACAGGACTAAGTGATTCCACAGAGGCTGCCAAAGGAGACTGTATTAAATCCAGCGGCTGCTGAATTCTGGCTCCATCGGTATTTGGCCCTTCTGCCCTGCAGGTTGTGCTGCCTGTCCTGGCACTACACCAGAAGACTGCCTCAATACACTTTTTACCAATAACCAGGTACAATAAGAGGGACCCAAAAGAAGGAGCCACGCTCAGTGACCATTTGCTCAGTAGGCAAAGGACACTGATGTGAATGTCAGTTCTCACTTTGAATTAGGGCTACTTTACCTTGTCCCATGAATTTCCTCCATCTGAAATAACAGGTTGTCTGCACTGAACTGTATCTTCAACTCTTTCTTTACTACAAGTACAAGAAGAAAATCATGCTACACATGGAGACTTCTTTCATACACGTATTAGAGTTTCTCAAGTTCAGTGTTGGATGCTGTGCAACCTGTAAACATACAGACTACAGCCCAGTGTCCTCAAATTCAAGCGAGACTTAGGATATTTATTTTTTGTAAAATAATTCCACCAATTAATTTTGGAACTGATTTTTGTTGATTTTAGGGCAAAACAATAATTTTATTTAAAAGACAGCTGAAGAGGACTTTAAAAACGGCTACAGATTCAGAGAACCTGGAGTAATACTTTCTACAGGTAATTTCGTTTTACAGCAGTGAAATGAGGAGCTGTTACTTTGGAGTCAGTAGATTGAAACTGGTGTACAACAGGAGTACCTGAGAAGGAAATAAGGTCCTTTGTTCTTTTCAACAGGATCCAATTTTGGTGCTGTAGTAAAAACGAAAGCTTCTGCAAAACAGTTTCCAAAAGCATGTCTTCACCAACTGCTCCAGCTTTCAGGAAGCAAAGACAAGTACTGATAAAACTCTGTCGGAAGGTCTCCAACATCTGCTTGCTGTGATCTATGTCATTTTTAATACTCTCTGCATAGTGCAAGCCAAATAAGGAAAGGAGAAGGGAGGGAAAAAAAAACCAACCCAAACACAAAACCAAAAACACAAAGAGAGAAATTTACAAACAACTCCTTCACTCCTACATTAAATTTGACCCTCCCCATGAAAAAGGAAAGGGAGTTTTCCAGTACTTCTACTTTTGTATTAAATTTACAACCTGAAATGCTATGGAAAAGTCTGGTTAGCAACACAGCAATAGAGTCTGGTAATCTAAACAGCATGGAAAAAACATAAGCTGCTCTAGGAGTCCATCTAGCTTTGAGAATTGCAGGCAAATTTTGGCTGTTAAGAGAGATAGTCAACTTGCTTTGCCAAGACGGAAGTTCTTAAGCCATAAAAAAAAACTTCAGATGGGAAAATGTCAAATGGAGTTAGTTATACATCAGGAAAAATTTAAGTTTCCTGTTGAACTATTCCCTGCATAAAAGAATTCCAGCCATGAGGAAACTGACAGATATCCCGAAATTCTTAACAGCTTTCCATTTCTGGAAATGGAAAAATGGACAATCAGTTATTTTTCATTGCTGATAGGTGATGGGCTTCCATATTTCCAGAGTTACAAAATAAGAACACAATCAGCCCTTTTGGGAGAGATTAATTTCCTAGTCCATCCTGCCCTGTAGTAAAATGCCTTTTGTATTTTCATCTCTGTTGTATCAGACTTTCACCAGTTGTAAGTTTGAAATGGATCCTGAATTACCAACAGCTTTTCTTGGTCAACATTGTCTCACCCCAAGAAAACAATAATTATCACTAACTACGTAACTACCAAGTCTCCATCTCAGACGGGTTCTGCCAACTGTGGAAAAAGCACACATCTCTGGTGAAAACTTTGAGCAGTCTCTTTCTGCACACAGATACGCACACTTAACATCAGACTAGACCTATTAATGGTGGGTTCATCATAGCGCCCTCTAAGCAACAGTCAAACAGCTACTATGTCTTTTTTTTTTATTGACGTGATTTTTTTTAAAGTGTGGGAATGGCAAGAGGAAAAAAATTGAAACATATAAACCTTGCCTATATGACTTTGTTTCTACTATGATATTTACACTGGGTATCTATATTACTGTTGCATGTGGCTATTTATGCTCTAATGCTAAAAACACACATAAACAGTTGATAGTCACTATGTTCTTTACCAGGAACATTCCTATAAAACTTCCTGAGATCTGCTTTTAAATATTATTCAACTATTAAAATATGTTTCATGAGGCAAAATGAACAATCAGAACTTCAGAAATTCTTTGCATGTATCTCATCAAGCAAATACAGAAATGAGTATGGAATTTAAGAAAAACTATTTCTTTTCGTAAGATAGATAGCACACAAGCTACCATTTTATCTCTTCTTAAAAACGGAGCAGCAAGTTTAGAACTCACAAAATAAATTAAGACTATGTGTTCTTCTTCAATTACAAACCATTACTTTTAATGCAAGTACTGCACAAAAGTCAATGCATTATGAAAGAGGTCGCAGTAGATCAACATGTGTCCTTCCAAGCTTCAATAAAGCTACTTAAGGGATGCAGATACCTATCTTCCCTTTGAAATCTGTTACCACAGATTATTTGCCTTCAATATTTAGAAGCTTTTTAAAAGACAGTGTATTTCTTGGAGACATGCCAACGCACTAGCAAATAGTTTATGACCACTCATTCACAAGGAACACCAGTCTCCAGAGTATGTTCCCTTCACCTTATTGCAGTGCTAGCAATACTATTCTTTCTGTACCAGGATGCAGCATGTCAGACTATTCAGTCATGAACCAGTTGTTTGAATGTTTAAATAAAGAGTAGTAAGAATTACAGAATCACAGATAGGTGGGATTGGAAGTGACCTCTGGGAATCATCTAGTCCAAGCCCTCTCGCAGAGCAGGATCACCTAGAGCAGGTTGCACAGGATTGTGTCCAGTTTTTACTATCTCCAGAGAAGGAGACTCCACAACCTCTCTGGGCAGCCTGTGCCAGTGCTCTGTCACCCTCACAGTGAAGTTTTTCCTCATATTGAGATGGAACTTCCTGTGTTCCAGTTTGTGCCCACTGCACCTTGTCCTGTCACTGGGCACCACTGGAAAGAGTCTGGTCCTTTCCTTTTGACATCCATCCTTTAGATATTTATAAGCATTGATAAGATCCCCTCTCAGTCTTCTCTTCTCCAGGCTAAACAGACCCACCTCTTTCAGCCTTTCCTCATACAAGAGATGCTCCAGTCCCTTCATCATCTTTGTAGCCCTCTGCTGGACTTCAGTAGTTCCCTCTTTTTTGAACTGGGGATCCCAGAACTGGGCACAGCACTCCAGATCTGGCCTCACCAGGGCCTCCCTCACCTGCTGGCCACACTCTTCTTAATGCACCCCAGGATACCACTGGCCTTCTTGGCACACTGCTGGCTCATGGAGAGCTTGTTGTCCACCAGGACTTCCAGGTCCTTCTGTGCAGAGCTGTTTCCCAGCAGGTCAATCCCTAACCTGTACTGGTTCCTGGGGTTGTTCTTCCCTAGATGCTGGACTCTACACTGGCCATTATTGAATTTCATATGGTTCCTTTCCACACAAGCCCCTAGCCTCACAGAATGGCAGCACAGCCTTCTGGCCCGTCAGCCACTCCTACCAGTTTGGTAACATGAGCAAATTTGCTGAGGGTACACTCTGACCCCTCAATCAGGGCATTGACGAATATGTTTACTAAGACTGGACCAAGCACTGACCCTGGAGCACACCACTAGCTACAGGCCTCCAACTAGACTCTGCACTACTTGTCACAACCCTCCGGGCTCTGCCATTCATCCAGTTCTCTGCCCACCTCACTGTCCACTCATCCAGCCCACACTTCCTGAGCTTGCTAACAAGGATGTTAGGAGAGACAGTGTCAAAAGCCTTGCTGAAGTCAAGGCAGACAACATCCACTGCTCTCCCCTTCTCCATCCAGCTGGTCATGCCATCATAGGCGGCTATCAGATTCATCTAGGCATGATTTCCCTTTGGTGAGTCCATGCTGACCACTGCTGATAACCTTCTTCTCCTCCACATGCCTACTGATGATCCCAGAATATGGAGGTACACACATAAAATTTGCCTGAAATACTTTCTCTTTTAGCCAAATTTTTGACTAAGTAAATGAACCTTTAATAAAAGTTTCTGGTTCTGCCTTCGGCCAACTCTGTGCGAGTATGGTGTGATGCCTAAATTTTGCAAACCTGGGTGCTAGAACTTACTAAGGTCTTTTGCTCAGCTTGTTTTCCTAAAAACTTTAGAGAAACCTAAGATACTTCCAGATTACACAACTTCTAATGAGGGTAAATTTGCATAGAGTGAATTTCAGATACTTACCAAAAGCCATCTGTAACAACCTAAATGTTAGATCCCTTTTGGCAGGAAATAGTGAGGCCCTCAGAGTTTGTAAACTAAGAATTCGTAAGAATTAAAATTAGAATTCAACTCTTATAAGCTTTAGGCAGTTTTTTAAATACCAGGTTTTACTACAATCAGGTTAACTAGATCAGCAAGCACTGTTAGATTTTAGAAGGAAAAAATACATTCATTCAATTAAAACAGCCATAATATTTTCTGGGTTTTCTTTCCTGGAACCTGCAACTTGTGCACTTCTTACAATGCATTAACTTGTGAGGCTTTTTCTTTAGGAAACTATGCACGCATAAGTGCAACATAGCTAGAACAGAAGCCACAGTATTCAACGCAGAGCACCTGGCACCAAGGGGCTACATCAGAGCAGCCAGAGCATCACCTAGCACTGCATTCAACTTTGGCCAGAATAGTTAGCAAAGGCTCCACTGCAGAGAAAGTTGAAAACACAGCAGCAGCATGTATGAGAAAGTGACAGCTGTTGGTGACTTCTGATTGTCCATGGCCACTGGCAGCATGACAGACAATCCAACACAGAAGGTAACACACGATGAATAGCACAACCCCTCAAGAAGCAGTAAAACATCACCTCCATATGCACAACATGGAACATCCCAGGCCACCATTCAGGGCTCAAATTCATCAGATCAGAGTGTGTGTCCTCTGCCCTGAGGTCTGTGCTGTCGCTCTGCACAAGACTGGAGGGATGGGGTCCTTGGATGCAGTACAGAGTGTGCCTGTGTCAGGCAAGAGAAAGATGCTAGTATCCACTTGCTATATTTTTCCTGCATGGTAAAGTAGTACTAGATTATACGTCATTGAGCAGTGTGGTTTTGTCCTGGCAGTCAACTGAGCCAATGCTGCCATGACAGCTGCCTTTACCAAAAATTACCAATGTTTTTTACGTAAAACTAGTGAGTTGGTGGGATTATGCCTACCCAGGTGAAGAGAAGCTCACCAGCGTTTTGTCTTCTCTTGACAGTCAGATTGACTGGCTTTCTGAAATGCACAAGATCGTGTTAAAATGGTCATATGGTTTTCTGTTCTTATTTCTACGTGCATCTGTCAAACTTTACAGATTGCTGGCATACTCTACTGATGGGAATTTTAATTGTTCCATTACCCTTTTCCTTAATCTATACAATTGCTTCCCATATGGCCATCTTTGTGCAGAAAAATGCAAATTATTCCGGAAATTTAAATTCAGGAAGTCCTCTATAATCACTGATGTCTTAATGCAGTTTACATGCATTCCTGATCAAATCCATAGGCTGACTCCAGAGTGCAGAATAATACCTTTTTGTTGACACAATGCTTTACACACAGTCTTGCTACATACTGCAATTAACAACGCACAATATTTTCAAAGCAGTTTCTGGAAATGATAGGAAACATGAAGGGGCTTTTCTTCAGGATTTCTCCATGTTGAAGAAGCAGGCTGTAAGCACATAAATAATTCGGTAGCACAGTAAGGACTTTCTCCTTTTAGACAGCCAGCTAGGATCTCAAAGGCTACACCTTCTTCATTCATGTTGAAAACACAGTTCCTGCATGTTTCCCAGAAGAAAAAATCTCTACAGGAGGCAGGTATGTGGAGGTGAAAAAAGCTGCAAACTGAGAGCAGATGCTCTCAGATCCATAAAGAGATATGAGAAAGATGCTGGGGGCTGGAAACAGCAAAGAGGAACACCTGAAATCAGAAGACGCAAATATGCTTAGAAGAACCATGGGGAGAAACAGCACAGGAAGAAAATAAAGGCACTGTCTGGCCTTAGACAAGATGACAGACAGTATAGAGGTATATTGATGGATTGCAGGGACTTACGGAAAGCCCTCAGAAGTAAAACGATACCCAGGGCTTGAGTGGGAAGGAAGAAGTGTGGGAAAAAGGAGAAGGGGTGTCAGAGTGTTAGGAAGAACAGTCACTTTTAAATCTGGATTTTGCATTTACTGTTTAATGTCATTATATAACTAGGCAACTTGCACTTCTTGTAGAATAACCTGGCAAAATATACACTGTGTCTTTGGCATGTGAAAGCCCCCTTACACTACAGCATTAACTTGCAGGTATGTGAACTCATGATAGCTTGCTAGCCAGAGATACCCAGTCCCTTTAAAAATAAATGTAACAGATTGAAAGTACGTCTGTGTACAGCTTTTTAATGCTAAGTAGTGTGCATAATTAGATTTATTATAAAAATACATATGAATGTTTGAAATCTGACATCCTCCATTCCTGCCTTTTGGCTTGTGCAAAGCCCCACCAGTGGAGTTTACCGGGAATGCAGGTGCAAATCTTGAGCTAGCCAAATGTCACAAATTAACTTCTGCCATTTTGCATATTAAAAGAACTATTTTGATAACAACTTTGTGATTACTTTTTCAAAAATATGCCTAGAAAGGCTGCCCTCAAATTATGGAATTTGAAGTTTTCTGATGTAATATACCTCTCAAGCACTACATATAGTAGTTAGATCTTCTAACAGTTAATGGAACCAAAGTTGCAAAATGGAGCATTCAAAAGCGAGGAAATACTGGAATTACTGTTGCCTGTTGTTGATACAGAGTATAGTATAGTTTAACTTACAGAACCAAACACCAAATTTTCCAGAGGTAAAGACTCACTTGAGAGCCACAGTTACAAAGGATTGGATCTTTTGCTTTTGCTATTTGTTTTAGAATTATTAGCGTGTTTTGCTGTAAACAGGCCACTAAAAACAGCTGCAGGCACCTCACTGTTAGGGATGCAAGTTAGGAATCAGCACATAGGAGTAAGTGGCAACAGCACAGAATACTTAGACTTGGCATCTTGGACTCTGTCTGTTAGCTGGCAGCTGGGTCTGGGCAAGCCCAAGTGACCTTAAGCCAGCTAACCTCTTCTTAGGCTTCTGCCTACACTGAATTCATTAAAGGAACTCAGCCTCAGGCACTTAGGGAAATCTGAAGGTTTGGCATTAAGTCTTACAAAGCTATGGTACAAGGGATCACAGGGGCTGGATTTGGTGGTTTAGCTTTCATTTAAGACCATCACCTGCATTTTCCATTCCGTACATTCTTCAAAATGAGGTTTTTGCCAATGGTGAAGTTATTCTGCAATATCTGAATGCACTGAAAATAGAAAATTCATACGGGTATCTAACTCTGACATTTTGTGCTTCTTAACATGCTAAACATTTACTATGGTGAAGATTAACTTATGGCTACAGGGTAAAAATCATCTTTAGTTCTCTGGCTAATAGCTTATTTTCATAGAATCATAGAATGGCTTGGGTGGGAAGGGACCTTAAAAGATCATCTGGTTCCATTAAAGGTACCACAAAACATCTGCAAGCGCTGCTGAACTCCATATTTTTATCACTATTTACATAGGCTTTTCACTGAAAACAAGAACTCTTTATGCATCATGCAACAACAGTTCCAGTACTTTCTCTGCACGTTTTCTGTGACAGAGACAGCAAAAGTGTTCGCATTTAACTGAAGTTTATTGCCAGGAAAATTAATTCTAGGAACAGAAAGAAATCTTTTCCTGAACTGAGGCAGTATGCAACAAATGCAAACTTATTTAAGCAACAGCTCTACCTGCTTTGATTTTTCTTCCAAAACAAATGCTCTTGAAAGACTGTCAAATGAAAGCACACCGCTGAACAATAGCCAGGACTTACAGAGGACTTGCAGGCCAGCAGACAGCCAGACCTACAAACCCACAAAACTGCTTGACATGCAATGCTTTGCAATGCCCAGTTTCCCACTGTGAGCTATGGTAAAACTATTCAGTTCAAAGTATTTAGCAGAGTTATCGCCACATTTATCCAACAGTAAGCAGGAGAAATATTTGGGACTAACATCAGCCTGCTGCCATCTTCTGGTGAAAACTTCAGGACATTAAACAACCACAAAAGCAATCAGTTCTTGCTTGCTCCCATTACCTTGGGCTTTTATCTCACTGTAAGGCAACGTGGTATTATTTGAGCAGTAATATTAGAGAGAAACAAGCAGATTACTGATCTCACAGGGATTAAGGATCCTTTTCGCAAATCCACTTTCACTGCCCCTTTACTGTACCTGCAATAATCTGGATAGTGACTGCCAGAAGAACAAACTGGCTTCAGCATTAAGTTGTAGCTATTATTTTACTTGGACAAGTAAAGCAATAAAATATATCTTGGAAGCTATTTAGTTGCATGCATTGTAAATAAGAGAGACAAGAGAGGAGTGGAGTCAGGAAAAGCAGAGTTTGATACTAAATAAGCAAAACAAGGTTACGTTAACCAAGCCAGAACTGCAAGAGTATACAGAAATGCAGTACAGTCATTCCTTTCCTTAGGTGTTTTTGGGGGGGCGGGGGAGGAGACCAAGGGTGGCAGCTTCTGCAAGAAGCTGCTAGAAGCTTCCCCTGTGTCCAACAGAGCCAATGCCAGCCGGCTCCAAGAGAGACCTGCTGCTGGCCAAGGCCGAGCCCATCAGCGACAGTGGTAGTGCCTCTGGGGTAACAGAGTTAAGAACAAAATAAAAAACAAACCAACAACCACAGGAGCTTTTGCAGCCACAGAGAGGAGTGAGAAGATGAAAGAAGCTCTGCAGACACAAAGGTTAGCGAAGAAGTAGGGGGAGGAGGTACTCCGGGTGCCAGAGCAGATTCCCCTGTGGCCCAGAGTGAAGACCATGGTGAGGCAGGCTGTCCCCCTGCAGCCCATGGAGTGGGGGGTGATGCAGTGTAGAGATTCTACCTGCAGGCCGTGGAGGGCCCCACACCAGAGCAGGTGGAGACACCTGAAGGAGGCTGTGACCCTGTGGGAAGCCCATGCTGGAGCAAGCTCCTGGCAGGACCTGTGGGTCCATGGAGAGAGGAGCCCATGCTGGAGCATGTTTGCTGGCAGGACTTGTGACCCCATGAGGGACCCGTGCTGGAGCAGCCTGCTCCTGAAGGTCTGCACCCTGTGGAAGAGACCCACAGGAGCAGTTCATGAAAAACTGTTGCCCATGGGAAGGACTCATGTTGGAGAAGTTGGTGGAGGACTGTGTCCCATGAGAGGGACCCCACGTTGATGCCCGGGAGGAGTCCTCCCTCTGAGGAAGAAGCTGCTGAAAACGTGTGATCAACTGACCGTAACCCCCATCCCCAACACCCTGTGCCGCTGAGGGGGAGCAGGGAGAGATCTGCAGTGAAGTTAAGAAGGGAGGGGTGGGGGGAAGTTTTTTAAGATGTGGTTTTATTTCTCACTGCTCTGTGTTTGCTTGATAATAAATTGGATGAATTCCTCTCTAAGTCTGGTCTGTTTTGCCTGGGACAGTAACTGGTGAACAGCCTTTCCCTATCCTTATCTCGACCTGCGAGCCATTCGTTACACCTTCCCCCCATCAGTTCCCAGCTGACTTTAGAAACACAGCATCTGTACCAGTACCTACCTTAAAAACCCTGCCAAGTCCAGCTATCTGGTACCATCGTTTTAATTGCATGAGTCATTTTTGACAGCACGTTCCATTGGACGGTACCGAAGGAAACAATCCACGAAAATAGATTGATTTTTAGGCAACTTAATGAAACTATTTGTTTTTTAATCTAAAAACCAGGTGTATTTTACTTTTAATCTGTCTTCATATTGTCCCTTTCTAACGGTTTAGGGGTTTTATGTTTTATTTCATGTTCTGGCCTTTCAAGCTCCTACAATGCCATGTTGATGCCTCTGAGAGAAGTTAAAACTGACATCTCAATCCACTTGTTTTACAATTCAGTAAATAGAATTTTTGAAATAACATGTTTAGAAAAATTAATTTTGCGCTCCTACCTATGCAGCAAGAAAATACTGCCAAAGCATTAAACTGTCAGTCCTTGATAAAGTCAGCATTTTCTAACTATCAGCACACCCCACTATGTGAGAAACAATGGTTGCAAGATATAACCCATTATTAATACCAGCTTCCAAATCTGAACCTGCTAAGCAGCAGGGAGAGGCCTTAGAGACAAATGTTGAGTAAAGCTTACTCTCCTGACCAGCATTACCACAGAGACTGTTCCTCTTACTCTAGAAAATTTGCCTGAAAAGAAAGCCAGCACAGCTGGTCAAGCCCCAGGATATTTTTCTTGGCTTGCACCAATGGTTTGCATCTTTCTTCAAGAACAACAGCTTTGATTTGCAAGAACCGGCTGTTCATGCTCCCTAAGCACCTAATTATTTGAAGACTGAGGGCATGACCTCTGAATCTCAGTCACAGCCCTAGTCTTTACTGGTATGACCAGCTTTCAGCAATCCCAGGTCCCTGAGATCAATGGGAAAGTTTCGGACAAGGAAGACCTAGCCTTGGTGGAAGACTAGGTTAGGAAACAAACACCATAGCTGCAAGCACTGAGGGAGCTGGTCTGTGTCATTTTAAGGCCATTCCCTTTATCATCAAAAGGTTGTGACAATCGGGGGAGGTTCCTTAGGGCTGGGAGAAAGTAAGTGTCACTCCTGCCTTCAAGAAAGCAAGGAGGAGGATCTGGGGAACTACAGGCCAGTCAGCCTCAATCCCTGTGAAGATGACTGAGTAAATAACACTGGAAAACCAATTCAAGACACTGGCTGTCAAAAGTGCTGGAGGACATAATTTGGAGTGGTCAGCACGAGTCAGCATCTCATTTATAAAGGAGAAATCATGCTTAAACAAAACTGAAAGCATTATACAATGAGAAGATTGGCTTGGTAGATGAGGGGAGAGCAGATGACATTGCTTATCTTGACTTTGGTAAGGCTTTTGACACTGTCTCCTGTAACATCCTCATTGACAAACTAATGGAAGTATGGGCTATGTAAGTGGACAGTGAGGTGGACTAAATAATGCCTGAGCCGCTGGACTCAAAGGGTTGTGATCAGTGGCATAAAGTCCCACCAGAAGTCAGTCACCAGCTGTGTTGCCAGGCTGGATGATGGGGTAAATACTATTAAATGTCTTTATGAATGCCTGGATAATGGGACAGGTGGCACCATCAGCAGGTTTGCAAATGATACAAAACTGGGAGAAGTGGTTGACAGACCCACTGTGTTGCCAGTCAGAAAGACCTCAACAGGATGAAGAAATGGGTCAACAGGAGTGTCATTAAGTTCAGAAGTTCTTTCAAAAAGAAAATTTCAGGTCCTGCATTTGGAGAGGAATAACCCCAGGCAGCAAAACAGTCTGATGTTCAAGCTAGAGAGCAGTTTGTCAGAAAAGGTCCTGGTGGTCTCGGTAGACAACTTGGCCAAGAGCCAGCAATGTGTCCTGGGGCAAAGAGACCAAGGAATACAGAAGTTTGTACACTTGTCCTTTTGGAACTCGGCGGGTAAGGACGGACAAGTCTAAACTGTGAAATACTGACTGCTCTGCAGGGCTGCACTACATCACAGCACATTCTCTTCTGGAGAGGAAAGCAAGATATTTGCACTGCGTACATCAGCTAACAATAACCCCAGAAGCCCAAATTCCTTATTCTTAAGAAGTTAAATGAAGAAATCTTCTGATTAGGAAGTCAATGAAAAAAATTCATTTCCAAAACCTAAGAGGCAAGTACTTCTGAAAGGTATTTCACTGATTAGTGAATGACTGTTCTACAAGAAGATGATTTTATCCTGAAGTTCAACATCGTTATAATGGCCATCTAATATAAGCCTAACCAAAATTTCTGAAGTATTCTCCACAAACTGGAGGGCAGGTGAGCTACTACTTGTAGCACAGAAAACAGTGTTGCACAGTGTCATGTCTGTGACAACCGGGGGATCAGGCCCAGCCAGCATGGGTTCATGAAAGGCAAGTCCTGCCTGACCAACCTCATCTCTTTCTACAACCAGGTGACCCGCCTGGTGGATGAGGGAAAGGCTGTTGATATAATCTACCTAGACTTCAGCAAAGCCTTTGACACGGTCTCCCACAGCATTCTCCTGGAGAAGCTGGCGGCCCATGGCCTGGACAGGTACACTCTTCGCTGGGTTCAAAACTGGCTGGATGGCTGGGCCCAGAGAGTGGTGGTGAAAAGAGTGAAATCCAACTGGTGACCGGTTGTGAGTGGTGTTCCCCAGGGGTCAGTGTTGGGGCCCATCCTCTTCAACATCTTTGTTGATGATTTGGATGAGGGAATTGAGTGCACCCTCAGTAAGTTTGCAGACGACACCAAGCTGGGGGGAAGTGTC
>VWZZ01006587.1:362585-383285 GCA_013399095.1 Psophia crepitans | reverse complement strand
CCCCGTCCCCCTTCGTACCTAGTAAAGACTGAAGAATTACTGTGGTCTCACTTTTTTTTTTTTGGAAAAAAGGCAGTCAAAATATGGGTGGTCTGATCACAAAAAAAAAAAAAAACAACAAACCAACAAAATATTTTTTTAATGAAATCTGGAACAGACCAAACAACTCTGAACCCTGAAACAACTTACTTGGGCTCCTCATGCCAGGACAATGTACATAGATATGAACAAGAGCTATGCCTGGTACTGAACGTGTGTGATGATACAGTTTACTTTGTTTAAAATGGGGTAAAGAAACACACTGAGGGCATCTCTGACAAATGCCACCAAGCACATCACCCAACAAGAAGTTGTTGGCATGTCTTCTCTGCATGGCAGTAGCAGCTTCTGACTCTTGTTCCACTGCACGTGTAGCAGTGACTTCTGCAGTAACCAAGACAGTGCTGGGACATGCATTTCTGATTACACAGCAAAGGAGCAGAAGTCTGACCTGAGACGTGAAACAGAGCACTGGAAAGGTCAGGATATCCTGTATGCAAAATGCCAGTGATCTGGTGTGAAGCTAGATTTTGAATTGAGGGTACAGGCTTGTTCAGGCAAACATCTCCAGTATAGAAAAAAACAAAATAAATGAAAACAACCAGTGGGCCAAGTAAGTCCCATCTACTTATACACTTCTGCTTTACATATATCGCATGGACACGTACAGAAAAGACAGAGATACCTGTAGTTTCCTACAGCAGGCAGAAGAAAATTAAGCTAGCCACAGAGTTTTACCTTTGTTTTGGAGCTTAATACGCCTCAGAATTTTCATGAGCTACTATCCTTCAGAGACTGTAACACATTTTGTTCATTTGGAAGCAATTCAAGTGGATAAGATGACAACCGCAAATTAGAAAATAAGTGAACATTGATTTAAGAGAATCAGAATAAACTTATTCTCCACAGTACTGTTTCACCACAGTAACAATTTGATTCTTCCTCCCTATCTAAAAGAAACATGAGCACTTTTTGCTCCTTGAAGTCCTAATAAAGCCCTGTCTTCAAGGCCCTCATGTGATTTATCAACATTTCTCCTAGAAGAGCAAAGCTACGCATATGCTAGCTGAGCGTGTTAAACTTACTTGTAGCCTCTTGCTCTGGTTTGAGACGCTCTAGGAGAAGCAGCTAGGGAAAACATTTTAGAAATAACAATGACAATTTATTTTCTTAAACTGTCAATTCTGAAATATTTTCAGTAAATGATGGTTTGAGGGCACAGAGGCATATTTTTAATTTTCACTAAACACAAATTTAGAAAATATTCACCACTTACACTTTTTTTTGCTGTGATGGTGGTGTTTTTGATGGCCTTCCTCGTCTTTTCTGTGGCGTAGACTGTGCTGATTCAACTGTACTAGTTTCAGATGGTTCTGCTCTGTTTTGAGGAAGACCCAAATTGCAAAGTATCAAATTATAACTAATGTCCAAGGATAAAAGAGATGCAGCTTACAAGACGACGGACTTACCTTTGTGGTGCTCTTTTCAGTGTCCTATTTTGCCTGCCTTTTGGTTTTTGTTCAATGTTTTCAGTTTGCCTTTCCTCCTCCTCCTCCTCCTCTTCCGCTGCAGCTGCTGGTGTTTGTTTTTTTTTGCTCCGTTTTGATGACTTTGCTACTGGTTCTTCCTTTGGTGTTCCCCCATTATTTGCTTTGGGAGGGCGTCCTCTTCTCCCTTTCTTTGGTGGACTGTTCTGTTCATCCTCACTTTCTATTACATCTTCTTTTAGCCTTTTCTCCTCTTGCCATTGTGTTTCATCAGATTCCGAAACAACTGCAGGTCTCTTCCTTCCCCGTTGACTACCTCGAAGTTTCTGCTCTTGACCCAGTTTATTCAGGTCATCTATGCTTAGCTTCTCTTCTGAATCTGTGATAGCTACTTTCTTCCTTCCTCTAGGCTTCTCCATCTCTGACTGAAAGGTAAGATTACATCTTTAATTTAAAAAATTAAACTGCATATTAAACTGTCACAAACATGAAAACTACAGAAACTCCCCTCCCCCAACAAGACAAAGAATCTTCAAGTTACAGAAGTTGTCTACTGAGACTGTGTACCACACCCATTTCAAAAACCTTTGCAAAAGTATAAACACATACATACATATAAAATGCCACAAAAGTGAGAAAGACTATTCCAAAGGTGGGCAGCTAAAACATGGAAGTGTGTAAGGCCTTCCTCATTTCTCTCCTCAGCTGTGGCAAAGACAATTGGCTAGAACATCCATAACTGCATTGTTATCAATAGGAAAATATGAAGATACAGAGGATGGGAAGCATCCACTTGTGGCTTCAGCTGTGTTGCTAACTTCAGGGTGCTTTATGCCTGGCTCCCATGCTGGCAGTGGCAAGGCACTAATACAGAAGATGGTGGGCAACTTGAATTTAAAATTGAAAAATGGAAGCACAGGTATCAGTGGTAGCTGCCAAAGCACTGCTGTCAGATCAACACCAAGACTCAATGTTTGCTCTGTGCCGCAAAACAACTCACCCAACTCAGAAAAGATGCATGGAATGGTTTGGGTTGGAAGAGACCTCAAAGACCATCTAGTTAATATGGTGCAAGTGCTCACCAAGCCACTTTACATCATTTATCAGCGGTCCTGGCTAACTAGGGAGGTCCCAGTTGACTGGAGATTAGCTAATGTGGCACGAAAGGCCAGAAGGAAGATTCAGGGAACTGCAAGCCTGTCAGTCTGACCTCAGTGCTGCAGAAGTTTATGGAGCAGATCTTCTTGAGTGCCATTGTGCAACACGTACAGGACAACCAGGTGATGAGGCCTAGTCAACATAGGTTCATGAAAGGTAGGTGCTGCTTGACTAACCTCTTGTCCGTCTATGACTAGGTGACCTGCTTAGTGGATCAGAGAAAGGCTGTGAATGTTGTCTACAGCATTTCCCACAGCATTCTCCTGGAGAAACTGGCTGCTCATGGTTTGGACTGGCATATGCTTCACTGGATAATAAACTGGCTGGAAGGCCGAGCCCAAAGAGTTGTGGTGAATGGAGTTAAATCCAGTTGGTGACCAATCACAAGCGGTGTTCCCCAGGGCTCAGTACTGGGGCCAGTTCTCTTTTATATTTTTATCAATTATCTGGATGAGGGGATTGAGTGCACTCCCAGTCAGTTTGCAGATGACACCAAGTTGTGCACAAGTGTTAATCTGCTTGAGGGTAGGAAGGTTCTGCACTGGTATCTGGACAGGCTGTATCGATGGGCCAAGGCCAATGGTATGAGGTCCAACAGGGCTGAGTGCCAGGTCCTGCACTTGGGTCGCAACACCACCAGGCAACTTCACAGGGTGGCTGGAAAGCTGTGCAGAGGAAAAGGACCTGGGGGTGTTGGTCAACAGGCACTGAACACGAGCCAGCAGTGTGCTCAGGCAACCAAGAAGGCCAACAGCATCCTCTCCTGTATCAGGAATAGTGTGGCCAGCAGGACCAGGGCAGTGATCATGGGCCTGTACTCTGCTTTGGTGAGGCCGCATCTCGAGTGTTGTGTTCAGTTTTGGGCAGCTCACTACAAGACAGACGTTGAAGTGCTGGAGCGTGTCCAGAGAAGGGAAATGAAGCTGGTGAAGGGGCTGGAGCACAAGTCTTATGAGGAACAGCTGAGGGAACTGGGGTTGTTTAGTCTGGAGAAAAGGAGGCTGAGGGGAGACCTTATTGCTCTGTACAACTACCTGACAGGAGGTTGTGGTGAGGTGGGTGTTGGTCTCTTCTCCCAAGTAACAAGTGATATGACAAGAGGAAATGGCGACAAGTTGTGCCAGGGAGATATTGACTGGGTATTAGGAAAAATTAGAAAAATTTTAATCACTGAAGGGGTTGTCAAACATTGGAACAGGCTGCCCAGGGAAGTGGTTGAGTCACCAGCCCTGTACATATTTAGAAGATGTGTAGATGCGGTGCTCAGGGACAAGGTTTAGTGGTAGACTTGGCAGTGCTAGGTTAGCAGTTGGACTGAATGATCTTAAATGTCTTTTCCTAAAGAATTTTGTAATTTTAGGATTCTTCACCTCTCATGCTCTAGCTTGCTAAAGTGCACAGTGAAGAGCTATAAACAGTGCAAAGATTTCAATGAGCAGCTATTAGGGTCAGAAGTATTGCCCCAACCAACCTCTACCCCTAGGAAAACAAAAGGTTATCCACCTACCATTTCATGGGGACCATGACTATTTAATTTTGGACCATTATTCAACACATGCAAACACTCATTTATTATTAGTCTTTGCCACACTACTATTTAATCTACATAATGACAGTTACGCCACTTAAAAACAGATTGAATGGGGCTTTTTTCCCTTCACATCTTCCAAGTAACAGAAGATAGACGTCAGCTCACAAATAAATGTCTCCACTTTAGCCATAAACCCTGGTCAAGAAAAGCAGAAAGAGAAGCTAGAAAAGATATGAGATAAAAAGTAAATGAAAATGAAGGACAAATAATTATACTAGCAGAAAATAAGGAAAATGTTTGAACAGTGATGACATCTCCTGCCAGTTCATGACTTCAGTGACAAGACAAATATCCTGAATAGCGTCTGTTGTGTTTAAAACATAGGAGTTTCTGGCCCCCAACTAGAATTCTTTGGCTCAGTTATGCTTGCTATAATCTATATAGTCAAAGTGAAATACAAATGCCCTCAAAGGTTCTTGAAACACTAAACTAAGTGCTTTATCACTTTGCTTTGTCAGTTACCAATTCAATCTAATGCTTCTAATCATGAACTGGTTGCCAGGAGCTGTTCGGACTCTCAGACTTTTCAAGGTTTACAGCGGAAGTAACATATCAATACAGGAAGCATCAGAAATGTTTGGGGTTTGGTTGTGGTGATTTTTGGTGGGTTTTTTTGATGAGAGATTCGTGATTTTTCTGGTTTTCTTATAAGCCGGTTTGCTTTTCTCCACAAAATATCACAGCATAAGATGTGATATTTGCACCTCAAGACAAGCAAAAGTTCAGTAGTATAGCTACTGAATATAGCTACTAGTCAGTAACTTATGTCATAAGCAACCCAGGAAGAAAAAAAATAAAATGCAACAGACTGACATAATAGGAAAATACAGAAATGTCAGAGAGTCAAAATGAAGCAGCAGTTACATAGAATCACAGAATCTCCCAAGTTGGAAGACACCCGTAAGTATCATCGAGTCCAACTCCTGGCTCCACACAGGACCAAGTTAGTCAGAGCAGATGACTGAGAGCGTTGTCCAGACGCTTCGTGAACTCAGCCAAGCTCCATGCGGTGACCACCTCCCTGGGGAGCCTGTTCCAGTGTCCGACCACCCTCTGGGTGAAGAACCTTTTCCTGATCTCCAACCTAAACCTTCCCTGTCACAGCTTCATGCCATTCCCTCGGGTTCTATCGCTGGTCACCAGAGGGAGGAGATCAGCGCCTGCCCCTTTGCTCCCCACTTGTGAGGAAGCTGTAGGCTGTGATGAGGTCTCCCCTCAGTCTCCTCTTCTCTAGACTGAACAAACCAAGGGACTTCAGCCTCTTCCCATACGTCTTCCCCTCTAGACCCTTCACCATCTTTAATGCATCCTTAATGCATTCTAGAAAATTCAACTGTAACAAATCTGATCTTTTTTGTATTACTACTTTTTCATGCATATCTCAAATACTACAAAGTTTACAGACTGCCAACTGTTACTAAGATACAGAGAACCAAAATTTCCTAGTGGTATGTGAAATTCTTATTATTTGAACTCCTCTTAGAACTACAATACAATTATAATTTTCTTTGGTGGTTTATTTTTCTGTATTCCGATATAGGTGTAAACGCTGCCTGAGACAAAATTTAGCCTGTTTATAATTCCATTAACATGTTAAAGCACTACATCTGAGTGAGAGTCCAAACCACTTTTGATATCCTCATTAGGACTCTTTAGCATTACTAACCTACAGAAATACTTAAATCCATCAGTAAGAATAAGGCTCCCATTTTCAAAGTCCTGCCACTCTCCAAGGCCTTGGTTAAAATAGGAGTAGAATTAGAATATTTTCAGTTGGAAGGCAAATGCAATGATATCCAAGTCCATCTACCTGACCACTTCAGGGCCAACGAAAAGTTAAAGCATGTTAAGGGCATTGTCCAAATGCCTCTTAACACTGACAGGCTTGGTTAGTGGTCATTCACTAAAATCTCTCCGAGATAGACACATGTAATTTTTCCTGAATGATCCTGACACTGTAAAAGAGCACAGCAACACCACCATTCCGCTATCCCTTGGGGTTCAATGTTCTCACAGAACAGTTCCTTTATCTAACAACACAGGCAATTTGCTTGTTAATCATTAAGACTATTTTACACCCTATGGGATTGTATTGGTCTGCAAGTATCAGTGAGTTAGCTCACCCTGCCCTAAAAGCCTGTTGATGACCATACAGCTTCAATATCATGCTGCAACTTCTACTTGTGATACCTGGTGTTCAGAACCCAGCATTTTCCTGCCCTCACTGCAGTACAAACTGCATGCAAGAAAACAGAATCCATATGGCTACTCAGATAACTCTTCCTTGGCCTTCTAAACCCAATGTCAAATCATGATGCCCTTTTGGTATTCTAGATAACCAGGAGAACAAACAGTTCCTTAGAGCTGTTGAAAGGAAAACACTGCTGGCTGGAAAAGGAGAACACGCCTTAGCACCAGTGATGGGACAGTACAGAAAAAGAATTAACATGCATTAACACTTTGCTAGCTACAGGCAAGAAACCATGTATGATACAGAGTTTTACCACCTCAGAAGGCAATCTGACATTTCTGACAGGTTAAACCACTCTCCCAAAACTCCAGTATAGTTCATAATCCAAAACTAATCCAATTAATTCTTTCACAGCTATATTTCAAGTAAACATCAGGATGACATTAAAAAAAAAAAATCTCTGCTGTATATTTGGGAATGGAAGTCCAAGGAAGCTATCAACTTGAACAATGTGCCAAATGCTTCATCAACAAATCCTGAGAATGAGGCAAACTGTAGACTAATTCTCAACCTAGCTCTAGCAGAATCTACTCCTGTCAATACTAACACTATCGTGCAAATTATAACTTGTAATCTTGAAAGCTTACAGGAGCTGTCAGTGTGATGCAAAGGTACATATGCATGTAACGTACATATGAAAAAACAGACAAACTGAACCTTGTTTTCATTGTGTTTTCATATCCAACTCTAAATATATCTTCCAGTCATTTACAACATGAACTCAGTTTCATGTTTCAGTGTATTTTCTTGATATATCAAGTATGATCACATTAATTTTAATTTTAAAGTCTTGGTGACTTATAATGAAACATCTGCAATGCAACCGAACAGCTCACCCTTACAAGATCAGAGTCGTCCCTTTTGTCAGTTTTCTTCCCTGGTAAGGGTGAAGCCAGTGTGAATTCTTCATTTTCACTGTGGTCCATTTCAGTACTGTCAAGCCTAGAATGAACAAACATTTATTCTCCTCATTACTATAACACAGCGGGCAATCATTTAAATATATATACACACACACAAACACATACATATACAAGAACAACAATCTTCAGAAGAAATCTACTCCTAAACCACAATCTGGCAAAAAGAACCGTTCACTCTGGCTACTATAGCCACCACATACCACAAGCCAGTGATCACAAGTCTCAGGGCAAAGGTGTCAATCGTAAGCCAAGGGAAAGACAAGCAGGTTTTTGAAAGAAAAGAGCCTGAGTTGCACAGATCTGTTGTGTTTGTATACATCTGCATACACTTTCATATACCCAAAGATCTCCACAGACAGAGCAGCCAAAGCACGCACACTCTCCTATGGCAAGGTTTAGGCAATAAACCAGCAGATTTACATTTCAGAGACCAGTTCATCACTCAGCTTTCTGTTGTTATTTAGGACAGCAATTTATTTTTTTAGTTTCTACATACGCAGATGTGGACAATAATACCTTCTGCATATGTAAAACACTGAGGCCCACAGCTAAAATGTAGTATACAAAAGCCAATACACCACAGTAATTTCTTCTGCTCTGGGGTAGGTAGAAGCAACATTTTTAAATAACAGTGCATGTTTTTTTAATGAAAAGAAACATGCTATATGCTGAAGTGAAAAATGGTATTCAAATACACAAATTCTTAAACTCCCAGTCCTGGGCAGCGCATGGACTCAGAAAGACGTTCTCCTTCCTACAAGTGTAACATCTGTAATAACTGTGACATAATTGGAAGCTCAGTTTTTATACATCATCTTAACAGATGCACACTTGCCTGTATATACTCAGTCAGACTGGATTGGAAATACCATGCATATCGAATCATTACCATCACTTCTAGAGGACTTTTCTTCTTTGGTATCGTCACTCAAAACACTAATCAGTTTAACTTAGATGAACTGACGTGATCATCAAGATGACAGAACACGTTAGGCTGCAAGTGCAGCACTTTAAATGAACTGGATGTAGAACCACATTGGTCTCAGATTCGTTTCATTGGATATAGAGAAAAATTTGAATTCCAACACATCTTTAGCCAATAATGTATTTCAGCACATGAACCAGCATGACTTGTAAGAAATAAGCCTTTCTGTGGACTTTCCATGGAGTTGAGAAGTATTTCTGGTAGAACACTGTACTACATTTAAAATGAACATTATACATTAAATAGTCACACAGGTACCAAATGAGAAGTTTTATTTCCAAACATAATATTTCATCACAGTCTTGAATTATTGTGAGACAATATGAATAGTGAGGGCTACGCAATCTCTAAACGTCTGTGAACAAATTTAATGATAAGGTGACTTTCAGTTAAAAAATGAACATAAAATAGAGTAACTGATGAATAAAAATTGACACAAAATAAGTTATAAATTATTAAAGACCAGTAACTAGAAGACAACTTCTGTAGCATTACAGTACATTGCCCTCTCCATCACAGAAGGAATCTAAAATCCAAAAATGTTTATATCTGCAAAGTCCAGGACAAATTTACAGACGAGGAAGTCAAGTGAGATCACCACAATGGCCTACCCGTCCTCACTGTCTGTGACATGTTGTTAGTATTACAGCAGGCCACAAGGTTCCTGGGAACTGCAGACATATGTACACATACAAACACATGTATACATACATATATACATGGGGGTTATATATATAAAAATATAAACTTCTGAGGCTCTCCTTCCCTGCTACAGCCAACTCAATGTTATTTAATTCTGGGGTTTGTTTTTTTTAAAAGCAAATTTATTTCCAGAGTTAGAAAGCCAAATTCATGGTTTCAGTTATAGTGACGTAGTACTTTAACTTACTTCAAAATAAGATAACAGAATTCCTTTTCTCACTTAGAAAACAGAAATATTCAAAGTTTCCATTAAAAATACTTGAAATATCAAAGCTCCTTTGTTGTCTACCAACCTTCCTTTGATCCTTCCTGGAGAGCTTGGATTTGAACTGCTGCTGGCATTGCTTACAGTTTCCATTCGTGAAGATTTGGATTGAGACTGCTTGCCTGCTGACGAAAGAGGCTTATTAACTGCTCCAAGAACATTGGCTGCTTTGGGCTGAAACCAAAAATATATTTCCTTTATTTTAAGCTACACGTTTAGACATGGTTAACATGCTTTATGCTTAAAACATTCACAGATTTCACTTTCTGCAATCAGTATCTTAATTTTAACACAAAGCTATAAACGTTTTGGTATGAAAATTAAAACAGAAACCAGAAGGAAGCTGACAAAGCAGTAATCAAATAGCTAGCTGCCTATGGTATTCTTTTCTCTACCTTTCTATTCAATCCTCTTCTCACTGGTAGCACTGGGTGCTCACCTGACCTAGCAGTAAGCCACTTCAGGACTTTTTGTGCAGTGCTTTCTGCTGATCTAGCTGCCTGAACCAGCTCACCATTTGGATCAGATAAGAATCTGTACTGGCAAAACAGAAATAGCAGTAGAGCAGCCCTTTAAACAAAGCAGCCACTGAACTGGCTTAGCTGTAATGCCAAACCATGCTGGTTTCAACTGGAAATGAATGACAGCCTCAAAAATCAAATATTGTGAAGAAGATTCTGATGCTTCATGCACAGATTTAAAAATGTTAGGCTTCTAATAAGTGCCAAAATTTCAAGAGACTGGTGAGCTTCTGGTTATTCATTTAAGTGGATTATCTTTCAGATATGCCAAACACTTCGAGCTTGAAACAACTTTTGAGAGAGCTGAAAGAGTTTAGCGGCTCCTAAAGAGAATATACCTATAAGCCAAACAGCACTTAAAAATGTTGAATTAAAGACCATTCCCCACATTTCTTATTATCTAAGATGATCCATTTTCTATGGTAATATTAGATTCTAGCTGTGTCTAAAGTTAGTGACAGCTAAAAAAAAATATATATATAAGTTCAACATGCATATCATAGCAGCTTTGAGTGTTCCTTTCTCAGAGATACGCACCATGAATGTGCTGATTATACTTTTCATAGCCGGAGGAAATTTTACACTTAAACCAAAGATTCACTCTGCACTGAGTACAAAAATAAGCAGCATATCCTTTCCAAAAATAAACCTTGGAGAACAAAATCCAGTTTAAGAATTTACATCTAGTAGTTTAGAACTTAACATTAATCAATAAGCAAATATAGAAATAGCTTAAAAGCAGAGAGATGTTCAAATTCACACTGGATGGGGCTTCCTACCGAGGAGGGAGTAAAACAAAACCGAGCCAGCACCAGCAGTTCCTCCCTTACCACAGAACCTACAAGCAAAGCCTTGCTGTCCTCAAGATTCTGTCCCTGCTTACATCCACGCCACTAACATCCACTTAAACTAGGCTTTCGTTTCCAAAACCAAGACTCCCTGGACCAACTCTCATGATGGTGAGGCAACTTAAAGTTTCTCTTTAAGAGAAACAACTCTGCTGTTTGTTACAAAATCTCAGAACAACAAAAAAAGGAGCTAGAGTACCTGGTGCTGGAAATTTAAAATAATATAAAAGCTACCTCAAGATTCAGAAGAATTTCAGTTAGGATACAAGAGATACGGAGCTACTAGAGAAAAGTCCAGCAAAGGGCCACTAAGATGAAGAAGGGACTAGAGCATAAACCATGTTCTTGTTTAATATTGTACATTTAATACATTAAGTGGAGAAAACTAGCAAGAATATTTTACATCAAAAACTGGATGACAGAACTTAATACTGACTACTGACTAGAAACTGGAAGACACATAACTTCCTCTTAAAAACTTTTGCATCTTCAGAAAGAAATGAATCTCTAATCCATGGAGTTCAAATACACAACACAGTGATGATATATTCCAATGAATAAGTGTTGGCTTTCAACTTCTAATAGCAAAAGTCCAGCAAAGGATCTGCATTTTTCCTAACTTGCTTTCCTTCTCTATTAGTAAGTTACTAGCTCGCAGCTAAGGCTTCATTAGCAAAGTTAAGGGTAATGAACACACTGCGCTTTTATTTCTGTTGCAAGCTTGCAAATGAATATTCTTCTGTAACCTAGAACAGGACACACTAATTCAGCTGAAAACCACAATTTGTCTTTTCCTTTACAATATTTTAATTTTATTGTAAATAGTACTTGGGTTTCGGTTTAGTGAAGAAAGAACACTGCCATTCAATACAATGCATATTTAGAAAGAACAAATTAATATAAACATAGAACAGTCAGTTATCTTTTAAGATACTGTAAAATGGTATTCAGCTTTGCTGAAGATTTACATGACTTCTAAAATCATTTATATTAGAGTTTTCCAGAGCTGTCATTTCATATGCAATATTGTAGTCTTCTGCAGAAAAAAAAAAGCTTAACCATCTTGCAAACTTGGCAAATATTGTGGGTTTTATTTTGGACTCTCTCTTTTTAAAGACAACAGGCTTTGCCTACTGTTACCACAAGTCAGCAGAGACAGTAGCAGTTTTCCCTTCTACCTATCTCTTTCTCTTTAGCTGTTAACTAAACTTTGGTATACAAACCCTTTGGGCAGAAACAATCTATTTTCTTAAACTAGAAGTGTTTCATTAACTATATGTTAGTTTTCTTTAAAAACAATTATCAAAAAAGACCAAACAAAACCCACAAATTGCAAACGCAGAATCGAAACCAAAACCCTCCAACCCCCCAAAACACACGTACCTTTCCAGGAGTAAAAAAAGACTTCATTTCCGGAGGAAGGTAATTTTTCGTGTTACTGAAATTCTGTAAAGAAAGGAGGGGGGAGTGGAGGGAATAAATCATGACAACAACCAATGAACAAGACACATACATTTTGGAGGTAGTACTGAAATATTTTCTTCACATCATTTATGCTTTCAGAATTTTAAAACTGAACATCAATATCTCAGGGTGAGAAATCAGTGTGTGTACAAACATATAAATATTTATGAAAACATGTATGTACATACATTTCCAACTACGTTATAAGAGGGAGAAGTCTGAAGTTACAAGAACTATTAAAAAACCCACCCTGAATTACAAGTAGCAAAGATTTAAACAGACTTATCTGAAGAAAAATTAAATGCCAAGGCATACCTTGTCAGGTTGAGTAAAGTATCTGGCTGGAAGTACAGGGTCTTTAGGGGATTCCAAACTGTATGTTGTACTCTTTGACATAATGATATTCATTGCTACATCACAGACTGTGTACAGTTTCTGTTAATAACAAAATTATAACAAAAACCCAAAAAGAATGTGTTAGAAGTTCATCGCAAATCTTGCCAAAGACAGTGTCTTTTGGGCACAGACCTAAGAACTCACAGTTTAAAAGCAATCATCTTAAACATTTAACATTAGCCTGCACCTTAAACAGTGCATTGCAGGGTTCTAAAATATAGGAGTAAAAATCAAAAGCACTGTAGGCCCAGCAGCTGAAGAGAGCTGGCTTTCATGATCTTTCTACACTTCAGAATAGTGTATGCCATGGTTTCAAAGACAAAGTTGGAAAAAAAAACAAAACCAAAACAAACTCATATCTGTAGGAAAAGCAGAAAAGTGACAAATCTGTACATTATGTGATGGAAAACCTCTACACCATGATCAGGTTTTGATACATTCACTACAGAATACACACTGGAGACATCTAATGCATGTATTTTTCTTCCTAGACTAAGCTTACTCTTGCACTTTTAAAATTAAATATTAGAAAGCACTTTATTGGATGATTTAAACAGTAAAAATTATAGTTTACATATATTTAAAGTTAGTGTTTAATAATCATACTGAGACAGAAACAGAAGGATTGCAAACTATTGCAAATCCCTTGCAAATGTACACGAACTACTGAAGCACAGGAAAATAACTGTCATCTAAACAACAATAAATATAATCATTACAGCATAGAAAATATCGTCTCCCACATACAATTCTATTGAAAGAAATTTTAAAGTTGGTGTGTCAACAAAAAGCAACTCATTTCCAGAAGCAGGTCAGAACTAAATGCAATTTCTAATCAAAAAGTATCACTTACTTCATTCATTTTTTGATCATCTGGTCCTTGAGCATCCTTAGTCTGTTTGATATTTTCTACCATTTTTCTGATAAACGCATGACTGTTGTTTTCATTTTTAGCCATCAATATTTCCAGTATGAACCACAGGCACCTAAAGGAGAAATGCAGTACTCCTCGTGAATAAAAATGCAAAGAAAATTTTTTTAAAAAAAATGCATTTGAGAGACTGGTTTACTCCAGGTTTTACTAGTAGTATGAATTTGAACCAGTCTAACTCTGAGAAACCAATTCTTTAGAAACAAAGAAATAAAGGTAGAGTAAGCATAAGGTGAAGGTTCTTCTGTCAGATATCACAGAGCACTAAAAAACCCGTATATACTATTTCTTACAATATTTTACAGAAATAACTGCCATCATTACGTGCACTTCAGTTTCTCAGGGCACCACAATGAATTAAAATTTCACTCAGAATAACAATAATAGTGTTATTTCTAGGCTTAAAACAATCTAAAGTAGTCTTACTCTTTAATGTCCTTGAGTTGTTCAATGTCCTGGACTTTGACATAATCTGGATCATGAGCTAGAAGATGGATAGTATAAGGAACAACATACTCTGGCAGAAGTGACAACAGTTTCTCTGAAAAGCAGAAGAAAGATGCATCAAAAGACTACATACTAAGAAATACGCTTTTCTACTACAGAGGAAAGAGCAAAATTGAAGGTCAGCATATATTACGATGAAGTACAGGCACATGTGGGCTTCTCATTTCTGTATGATGTTGCATCTCATGGTTGATGTGCAGATGTTTCACATATGGAAAAATTAAGATTGTAGATGTTTCTCACTCAGAGCTGCATATTTTCTAGCTACCTTGAGAATACATCTACAGTCACCCCCTACTCCCAATCCTTTGCTCAATTCAAAGCTTGTATTCTGAAAGACTTTGAAAAACAGAAGTGAAGCCAGATCACAAAATCCATGTTAACTGCAAGACGTAAGACCAGCACAATTGCAGGATAGGCTACTATTCTTGCTTTTGACATGGCAGCGTACAGCCTTGCTGTCAACAAAACAAAGAAATGCCCTTTGCAGGGACTTTGCAGGCAAATTGCCGCAGTGTTCTCCAAACCCACAGCCTACCTTATCCATTTAAAGAAGGGATAGGCGGTAACACGAAAGCTGTAACCAAGTAGTACTGGTCTGAGTTTGAAAGGCTCAATCTCACTTGAGCAACTGAATTATGACATTCAACGCATTCAAAACTTCCTAGCATCATCTGAGACTAGTAAGTAGTCCCAAGCAAGGACTGCAGGAGAAAGTCTTTCCTACATCACGACAGTCAGATAGCCTATTTTCCTTGGGAATTCAAAAAGCAAGGGTTGCTGCTTAGTGTTATGATCACAAAATTTGCATTCCAGGAGGTAACAAAAAATTCCTGAGTTAACCAACACTATGCAGAATAAAAACGGTCATATCCCACAAGGCAGGACAACAAAAAGACAAGTTGCACACCAAAAGTCAAAGAACATTTTGCAGAAAATGTCCACAGTGATTTCTTTAGCCTAATGACTGAGAGGAATTGAAGGATGCAGAGCACACCTAAGCTGTTAAACCTATACCCTGTGCAACAGGCAGGCCAATAGGCAAGGAAGGCATGTCAGTACTTTATGTATATTAGTATGGTAGAAGCATTTGCTCTTGAGTGTGTGTGGCAAATGTCAAGTCACAGTATTAACACGCCTATGGATAAACACTTCGATGTACATGTGAAGGAAGGAGGGAAATTTCTGGCTCTGCTTTTGAAAAAATAAAATAAAAAAATTTAAAAATCACATTTTTGAGCTAGTGAGTGGTCATGAAAGACATGATCAAGTCTGGGAAATGTTCTTTGGGTGAGTTTTAACTATCCCATATAAGGTTATGAATAAGTCATCGAAGCACCTGTAAGTCATTATATGTAATATTTGAAAACTATTTAAAAATACATTAGAACACTGACATTTTATCTCTAATATATGTGTTCATGAGATGTGCTTGACAAGTATTGTGCATATCAAATAAAATACATCATTACTGTAGATTTCACAAGACCGACTAAACTGCCATGCATGTTAAGCCTTACTCAATCTATCCAATTCTTAAAGGTCTGCATAAATAGGGATAATGAACAGTCTATATAAAATATTTTGATTCATTCATAATAGGAAGGAAAGTGTTCAAAATTAATAAAGGCCCACAGAGGATAATGGTGCCAAGTTTCAAGGATACACTTTTAGATAGCCATTGCAGTAGATGCAGTTAATTATCAAGAGTAATACCTCTACTACAGACTGTAAGCCATCATAAGGTTTGAAACAATAAAATCACCCTATTTCTGTCTATTTCAAGTTACATTTATGTAATTGAAATCCAGTGTACTTTGCAAAGACGTTTTTAATGTGTTTCAATTGACATTCCACTATTAACTTTAAAAACATCCTTTGCTTCTTCGAGCGCTGTCCTGCATTGTAGCTGGCAGCTGTTTGCATAACTAAAAAAAAAGTGGCAGGGAAGAAAAAGAACCTAATTATGTTTTCAGAACACTAGCAAAATTGGCTTGCCATAGACATGTCCCAGGCAAACCAACCCACTATTATTTGTAATAATTAGCAACTTCAATAGAATGCTCATCAAGAGCTCACAAACTCAGTGTTTCATTAACTTCCTGCCTTGTACAATTTCTAATATAACTACGGTAATAATTCCAACTGGGTCTGGAAAACAAAGTGAACCAGATCCAGACAATACAGGAAAAGGACAAATATTGACACATTATATTTAACCCACCATGATGAAAGATAGCATTTACATATTCTTTCCTCATCTCTAATGAAGAAAAACATAACCCAAAAGGTGGTGTGGTTTTGTGGACATGAACTACCAGCACTTAAAACTAGAATGTGCCAAAAACTCTGATGACAAGCCTTTATGAGCGTTTAGGAAAGAAACTTGTTAAAAAAATTAATCTTTACTCTTGCAATTTTTCCACTTACTGACTTACAAGTAAAAGCTCAGCCTTAGAAAACAAAGATTCCTATGCAAAACAAGTCTCTACCCAGAGGAAACTAGTAACAGACATACAATCAAAATAAGTCTCTTCTTGAGTGGTTCCTACTCTGAATAGCATTTAGAGAATTTAAGAGGCCTGACAGTAATTTCTGACAGCCTGTAAAAGTTCAGTGTGGAATAAAGAGGCATTTTACTGTCTGGTACCAGTCCTTAGGAGGTCTTCCTTAGGCAAGTTACACAGAAGTTTACTAGCTTTTCGACAAACGCTGAAATCCCCCAAAGTATCTGAAAGACATCCTCCTCACCTGTACCAAGTTTTCAAGAAGAAAAAAAAAGAAAGAAAAAGTATCTGAACATCACACATTTATAGATTCAGAAAAATAGTTGCATTAACCAAAGATGCAGATTCTCAGCTCTAGTTTTCTGTGGAAGCTTTTCAAAGGAGGTACAGTCATCATTACTGAGTTACTACATGGCCAGTAGGGAGAATGTCAGAGGGAGACACATACACATTTAAATAGTATGATAATACCAGAACCGAGCTTCAGCTGTACTAACTGCAGTAATGGTATTTTAAGATGCAAACAATTTCAAGACATTTTATTTGTTAAAAGCTCAGACTGGTAAATCTGAATGTCAGAAAGTTCACAACTGTAATCCTCAAAAAACCCTGCAAACTATATTTAATTCAGACCTCTAATGGATTATCGTACAGACCAAATCAATGGCATCACTCAAGGTAAGTCTTTCAGAAAGAAAAAATTTTTTTTTAAAAAAATCATCATTGGGCACACTGAGGTCCTACTGAATAAAAAGAATCACACACACCTAGGGTCGTCTTCATTTCTTCCACAAATTTTTGATAGTAACTTTACAGCATCTATCTTAATACAGTTAGGAAATCAGAAATTACTTTTAATCACATGAAAATTCTTATACTTTCCTCCTACATAACTAAAAAGTTCCCAACTTTCAAGAGGAATAGTCTTAGGATGACTTAAAGGCATTCGCACAAGGAATTTTTCTTTTATACATGTGATTCAGGAGGGAGAAAAGCACTGGTCTTTTCTTTTTTTATGTCTAATTAGGATTTCTCTGTGGACCTATTCTCTGATCAAAGTTTAATGGAACTAAGGCACACATAGACTGACATAGCTAAAGTAAAGTCTGATTCATAAATGCAGAAGGAAATCAGTTATCTGACACCATCTGTGAAATCAGATTCACAAAACAGGTTTGGTCTTTGCTAAGATGAGATGAAAAAATCCCCTTCATTTCAAAGGCCAAACCATCAGTTATCCTTCAAAGAAATAAAACTTGCAAAAACTCTTATTCAAAATCGCCATAGCTGTTCATAAAAGTCTAGTTTTTCCTATGACCATATAACCAGTGTTGCTGCGCTGTATGCGTGTAGCTTTGAGTAAGTCAAAAGTGAAAAGGACTGATTTTATTTAAAAAAAAAAAGTAACATTAGTCTGTAACAACTTAGAAAGCATTCCCATGATCAGCCTGCTGGCACTGGGAAGAAAGAATTTCATAAACTCGTCCTGAAGTGCCTACAAATTTAGCCTTCTGCCAGCATAAGACAAGATAAAAAGCTACTCAATAAAGCAGTGCAAAAGACAGTCAATTAAGTACAGCATTTATGTCATTAAGGTTACATATTATTAATTACTGAAGTAAAATAAATCATTGTCACTTCACTTACAACATAATCATCCATTAATTCCGAACACTGCATATAACTGCCTTGAAAAACTACTTCACTTCCAATGTACTCAGGCAAAAGCATTTGCACAGCTTTTAAAAAAATTGAAAGATCTCAGAAATGCCTGTTAAATTCAAAAGAAAATTTGGACTCTATTTTCAGTTTTTATTAGATGCCTCTAAGTCAAATTTACAGCCATTTTATCTATAAAATCAGAAACTCATCAATATTTTCACAGTCTACTCACATTTACATTTGAACTACAGCACTTGTACCAAAAAGTGACTTCTATTCTCTTACCACTAACTGCTGCGTGTTGCTTCAGATATTCCCTTCTGACATTTATGTTCTTCACAAGGCACTGCCTAGCATGAGCTCTTCTCTCTTTCACGGGATCTTTTGCACACAGTGCACAAATAGCCATATATTCTAGTGGCAGCCGTAGTCTAGAAAGGCCTTTGTGAAGTTTCTGAGCAAATATTTGTCTCACTTGGTAACATTCATCCTATTAAAAAAAAAAGCAAAAACAAAAAGGTTGAGTAAACTTTTCTAAAAGTAATATAGACCTGAAAGAAAACATGGAAGCCTGGCTAAATATGCCCAAAACAATTTCAAACCTTGCAGCCACAGAAAAGTAGGAATAAGAATGTTTTTAATGCCAATTCAGGGTAAGTAAATGGAATTCATCAGTTGAAGCTTCCCTTAAGATCAGGAGAAGAGTTAAGGTTCAGAAACTGTACAGAAGATACCACATTTGGAACTCAAGACTAGTTTGCATTGTATTGAGACATGCAGTTAATGAAGTTGTTTACAATATGACCACTTGCTTTGCGAAGCCGAAGATCTGCACCGAAATAGCGTTTAGCCACGAGTAACTACTGTGCTGATTTTACTACTACAAATTTTCCTCAAGGCATTAATATTAGAAGCTGAATAAAATTCAACAGAATTACCAGCTAAGGTCAAACACTGAAGAGAAAATTTCCATTACACTGCGGAAAACCATGAACTCTGACTGACCATGGAAGAGAAAAACCTGTGTCTAATAGTTGCCAAATAACACAAAGTAAAATAGTACAAAGGTGGCAAATGTACCTCTATAACTTATTAAGCAACGCACTTCCAGAAAAGATATGAACATTAAAATTGTCTGTATAAAAATAACCTACATACTTTAAGACATCATTCACATACCCTAAACCATCTAGTAACAGGCCAAGAAAGGTTAACAGAAGCAGGTGTGGAAAATAGAAGAAAACGTACAGAAAAGCATAATGTAAACAAGGCCACCAGAACAGCTTGGTATATTGAACCTGCCAAAAAAAGGCCAAGAAGAAAGATTTGTTATCTCTAAATATAAACAAAAAAGCATTAACAGAAATAAACAGCTATTTTAATCAAACGGCAGTTTTGAAACCAGAGAGAATTGAAGAGGGTTTCGAGCTATCAGCTGACAGAAAGGACAGAGATAAAACCTAGCCACTGGTAACACTGACTCTGCTGAATTCACAAATGGCATCGAAAGAGATCATGTATTAGATAAAACAAGCCTCCCTCCCACCCAACCAAAAATTAAAACCAGAAGAAACTCATCAAGTCCCACCTTCCATTCTGTGCTTCAAGCCACAGTCTTCCTCTATGGACTGAAGCCCTGAAATGCCTGCTGTAGCCATAGCTGAAGCAACCCAAGAACACAAAACCAAACTGAGAGACCTACTCAAGATCTACTGCCTCTTTACAGCAAATCTATCCCCCAGCAGAAGACTAAGATATAGCCCTCTTTTCCTGCTCAGTAACATCACCCACGTCTAAAGCCTTTGAAAAGCTTAGAAGAGACCTGTGTCTAGTTGGTGTATTGACAAGGAAGCATGTCCTCCTTGACTCACGGGACAAAGGAAGGTATAGTTCATTGTTACTGATCGTGTTGTGTGGCACAAATTGGAATGACTTCTTTATCTTTTAATATTGATAGTAATCTTAAATTCAGCTCAGTTACACTAGTTCACTGAGAAAGGGGACCAAACTTCACAGCATCTTTGTGGGTAAGCTGAGGAGGTGTGGCCTGGATGATCGGGTAGTGAGGTGGATTGTGCACTGGTTGAAAGGAAGAAGTCAGAGGGTTGTGGTCAATGGGGCCGAATCTAGTTGGAGGCCTGTGACTAGTGGAGTCCCTCAGGGGTCGGTGCTGGGTCCGGTATTATTCAATATCTTCATCAGCGACCTTGATGAGGGAACAGAGTGTACCCTCAGCAAGTTTGCTGATGACACTAAACTGGGAGGAGTGGCTGACACACCCAGAGGGATGTGCTGCCATTCAGCGGGACCTAGATAGGCTGGAGAGCTGGGCGGGGAGCAACCTAATACAATTCAGTAAGGGCAAGTGTAGGGTCTTGCACCTGGGAAAGAATCATCCCATGTGCCAGTACAGGTTGGGGACTGACCTGCTGGAGAGCAGTGTAGGGGAAAGGGACCTGGGGG